>JAALXI010000210.1:0-139803 GCA_012977755.1 Fusarium nurragi | reverse complement strand
GTGTATCACTGAGGGTATCCCCCAGCACGGTAGGTTTTTATATGCCGATGAGGCCCATTTCGAAGGTTTCTAACATGGACCCACCTAGACATGGTTCGCATCACCGACATGCTCAAGACCCAAGACAAGACCCGTCTCGTCGGCCCCAACTGCCCCGGTATCATCGCTCCCGAGCAGTGCAAGATCGGTATCATGCCTGGCTTCATCCACAAGCGCGGCCGCATCGGTATCGTCTCTCGTTCCGGAACCCTGACCTACGAGGCCGTCAACCAGACTACCCAGGCCGGTCTTGGTCAGTCTCTCGTTATCGGTATTGGTGGTGACCCCTTCTCCGGCACCAACTTCATCGATTGCCTTAAGGTCTTCACCGAGGACCCTAACACCGACGGTATCATCATGATCGGTGAGATTGGTGGTTCCGCTGAAGAGGACGCCGCCGAGTTCCTCAAGCAGGCCAATACCGTCAACGGTGGTAAGCCCGTTGTCAGCTTCATCGCTGGTATCTCTGCTCCTCCCGGTCGACGAATGGGTCACGCCGGTGCTATCGTCTCCGGTGGTAAGGGTGGTGCCGACACCAAGATCAAGGCCCTTGAGGATGCTGGTGTTATTGTCGAGCGCTCCCCCGCTGGTCTGGGCAAGGCTCTCTACGATGAGTTCGTCCGCCGCGATCTGCTATAATCTTATAACTAAGTTACGTCTTCTAATTGGTTCCAACCTTTGGGGAGGCGAGATCTGTGTGTGAGTTGGGGATTTCAGTGAGTTAGTAGAGCCCGGTTCGTATTGACCGAGGACTCGCTCATGGAAGGCTATTTGCATCATACTGCATGATTTCTTCGTACGTACCTGATAGAGAAAGGATGACCTGGCTGGCGCTCAGGCTAGATTGTGGAAAGGGCTTTTTGGTGTTATTTTCCCGCAGGCGAGTGCGTGCCATAACCCTCAGCACGCAATGCGCCAAACAATGTCACATTGCACCATGGACTATCTAATGTCGAAAAGTGTTTGAAGCTATCTTTGATCATGGGGCGGTCGGTGTGTGTGGCTCGATGTGCATGTGAACAATGTCGTAGTTGTCTCAGAAAGTACGGGGTATACACGTCGAAAGCTTAACTATAGTTATGAGTTCAAATCAATCGTTACCAAGTATTTCTGCCTTGCCGATGGCGTATAGAGCAGCCTAGCTGAATGGCAGCGCTTACATTCCATAGCCCAGTCTATGCTGAATGGATAAAACAAACTGAAAAGCAGTTTAACTCCCCTGACCATGCTTAAAATGTGTGTCTTCGAATCGCTATTCCTCCTCTTTAGTCCTTTCATGACCGTGGATCAATGCTCGCCAAGTAGTCTGGCAGTGACATCGCCCATGTATGCCTCCTCTAGTTCGTAATCACGTCCGTTATTCCTATCTATTCCAAAGAACAGGAAAGCCTCGACGACGTCTTCGAGGGGAAAACCCATGTTGACGAAACGGTCGATCAAATCCTTGTTGTATCCGGCGTATCTAAGCTTGTGTTAGCCATAGCCATTTGATTCCGATGTTCGTCACATACCGAGCCAAGTCGTCCTTAGGAGGGGCTGCAGCGCCCTCCTTCTGCCACTTGCTGAGATCAACGTCCTGTCGTGGGGCAGCGGCGTATTTAACCGCCCACTCATGCGCCATCAAAGCAAAGCGTTTGGGGTCCTCGAGCATCATCTTTGCAACCTCAGCATCTTGAGGGTCCTTGGGGTTGGGGAATTCGAGGAGCATTCGGAGGGATAGGAGAGCAGTCTTAATGGTCTGAACGGGAGACCAGTTGGAGCTGAGTGTGTCGAGACAGATGGCGCCCTAAGGAAAAGGCTGAGTTAGTTCTTGTTTAGTTTCGACATGTCTCCCCATGCTGTCAAATATGTATCCGTCTCTTGCTTGACCAGTCCTTGTTTTTCGCTCCAGATGCCAACTGTTTCCCTTTCTCGTTCTATCCTCGACTGATATTGGAAGAACCTACTGTCTGACTGCTGACGTTGGGATGCCAAATCTTGGTGTCGAACCGTATCAAAGGCGCTTTGAAAGGGTATTGATCGGGGATCTGGATGTCGACTTGGTAGGTACCGCCAGAGTAAGGCGTATCGGGAGGAGCAGGGAATGTGCCCTTGAGATGCTTCATGTTTCCCTCGCTAACGAGAGACGCACTTACGCCCGAGCTGTCATGATCGGTTGTGATGTCCGCGAGCTCCTTCATTACACGCCGATCTCTAGACATTGTTTCCGGAAGTTCGATGGGAAGAAGCGGTATTGTGAAAGTTACTGAGTAAAAGATTCTTGTTGGAGAAAGGAATGAAAGCCGAAATGAACATAAAGCAGGTGACCTTTGGGAAGTAAGCTTTCTGCTGCAGCTGTGTCGTGTGCGAAAGGCATAGAAGGGAGGGGTCCTCGATTTTTGTCAGGCTGTGGCGTACGGTGGTTACGGAAGCTGAACCTCATAAAAGCCGACGTCACTCCACTGGGCGACCGCTAAATTTAGCGTCCTGCGGGGGCGTCCACTGTCAGGTGCAGCTGTTCCAAAATAGAAGGCTATGCATGGATCTCTATGGAATGGTGGTCGAATGAGCTTCTAGTGTTATTTGTCGTGATTGGGCGGAAAGTACAAACATTCCTAAATGAACTGAGGTCTGTCTGCTAGGCAAGTATTATATATGTATATACATGCTCGTCTCACAAATAATAAACCAAAAAGGACTGGGACTGAACACCTTCAAGCAACACCCTTGTCCACTCAAAGCAGATGCCCTTGACATTTCCCCCTGCCTTACCCACTCCGACTTGGAAGCAAATGTAGTTTCTATCCGCCTCACCTAAGGCGGACAATGGCTTTCTCGTAGGTGCAGCCAGACTAATATACTAGTGCAAGTACTCCCAACGCTATCTTGCAATCAACTTTGCGCAGGCATCCTTTCCAGTGAGTCTTGTTAGATTCCATCGTCCGTTCGGCTCAAGTTCTCAGCCTAGGGTCTCAAACACGTACAAACCTTCGCTCTTAAGTCTCGGAAGGCTATTGAACTCAATTTTTGTTCATTATTGCTTCCCGCCTTCACAATCCTTTAAATGTGATAAATGTGGCGTCATCTCTCCGGTCATTATTGCACCTTCATGATATGTATCAGAGGTCCCATAGGAGGTACACCATGCGAATGGTCACATCAACGAATCACTTTTGAATCCTAATGACTACTCATAGGCTAGTTTTCAGATCTCGGGCAATCTCAACCTTTTTCTTCAATTAAATATAATACGATATTTCGAACTGCACAGATATCGCTAGGACTGTTACTGTCACAGTGTTCACGTGACCTGTCTAGCTCTTGCACGTGACTGGGCTGGAGCTGTCGTGTTTCCCTGGCGCCTGGCGGTCTCGCTTTCATCATCACTAAGCTCTGGAGCCTCGACCTCAACCTCTCCTCCACATCAAATCACCTCCACCAACACACGTCTATTGTACACAGGGCTACCGCGAAATCAAGCGTATTAGCATTTAATAGATTATAGGTCTAGGAGCTCAATCATCCAAGATGGTAGGCTTTCATTATTGCTATTGTGCTGCTACAGCTACTGACATTGTTTAGGGTCAAGGACAATCTGGTATGGGAGAAGGAGGACGTGATGAGAAGGACAAGAAGGCAAGATATTCAAATCGAATGCTCGACTATTAATTCTAACAGCTCGATAGAAGGATAAGCCCAAGTACGAGCCCCCGCCCCGGCCTACAACGCGAGTCGGTCGCAAGAAGAGAAAGGCCGGTGGCACCAGCGCCGCCCAGAAGCTTCCCGCCGTCTACCCTACTAGCCGATGCAAGCTCCGACTCTTGCGAATGCAGCGAATCCACGATCATCTCTTGCTCGAGGAGGAGTACGTTGAGAACCAGGAGCGTCTACGCAAGGCCAAGGCAGCTAAAGAGGGCCAAACCGCTGGTCCCGATGCCGACATCGACCGATTAGCTGACGAGCGTGGTCGTGTCGACGACATGCGAGGAAGCCCCATGGGTGTTGGGACTTTGGAGGAGCTCATTGACGATGACCATGCAATCGTGAGCAGCACAACCGGCCCTGAGTACTACGTCAGCATCATGAGCTTTGTCGACAAAGATCTTCTGGAGCCTGGCGCCAGCGTGCTTCTGCATCATAAGAGTGTTAGCATTGTTGGTGTCCTAACCGATGACGCCGACCCCATTGTCAGTGTGATGAAGCTGGACAAGGCGCCTACCGAGTCATACGCCGATATTGGTGGCTTGGAACAACAGATTCAGGAAGTCAGAGAATCAGTTGAGTTGCCACTACTCCACCCTGAGCTATATGAGGAGATGGGCATCAAGCCCCCGAAGGGTGTCATTCTTTACGGTGCCCCCGGAACCGGAAAGACACTGCTGGCCAAGGCTGTAGCCAACCAGACCTCTGCCACTTTTCTCCGCATTGTGGGTAGTGAGCTTATCCAGAAGTATCTTGGTGACGGTCCAAGACTTGTGCGACAACTCTTCCAGGTATGTTGCTGTCCTTGATAGCTTTGACTGTTGCTAACATTGTCAGGTTGCTGGCGAAAACGCGCCGTCTATTGTCTTTATCGACGAGATCGACGCCATTGGTACAAAGCGATACGACTCGACATCAGGTGGTGAACGAGAAGTTCAGCGAACTATGCTGGAACTGCTCAACCAGCTGGACGGTTTCGACGACCGTGGTGACGTCAAGGTCATTATGGCTACCAACAAGATCGATACTCTGGATCCCGCTCTGATTCGACCTGGACGTATCGACCGAAAGATCCTCTTCGAGAACCCTGACCAGAACACCAAGCGCAAGATTTTCACACTCCACACCTCCAAAATGAGCCTTAACGACGACGTCGACCTCGAGGAGTTCATCTCGCAGAAGGACGACCTCTCGGGTGCCGACATCAAGGCCATATGCTCTGAGGCCGGTCTGCTGGCCCTCCGAGAGCGACGAATGCGAGTGCAGATGGCGGACTTCCGATCGGCGCGTGAGAGGGTGCTCCGTACAAAGCAGGAGGGTGAGCCGGAGGGTCTGTATTTGTAATGCACTCATGCGTTTAAGGCAGAGATAGATGGGGTCTCGGTCATTTAATGAGGAATAGAGGTTAAACAGCCACTTTTGTTGTGAACGATTATGATGGGGATTAATGCTTAGGTTGGCAATTGACCTAGGACTTGTACAGTAGTGGCGAAATTCTACAGGATGTTTGTCTGTGATTCAAGTGAATGCTCGCATTTATGTCGTCAGCCCCTGCGATACGTTCCAGTTCGTAATGAAATCCGAAACTCCTGCTCCTGCACAGATCCAGTACCATCATTCCTTATCCCAGTGTCCTCCATAACCCATACACAGATCCCATTGTGCAGACATATCATGGGGGTCCCAATTTTCATTCCCGATGCCGAGTTGCCAGACGGTACAGGCGTAGAACTAATTGCCGTTCTCCTTCTTCACAACCTCCCCGTTCTGCACACCGACAGGTGAGTGGTTGTACAACCATCTCGCAATGACAAAGCTACCGATGGCCCAGCCCCAGACGAGTACAGCAATGGACGAGGTAAGAATCAGCGCGGGGACGAGAACCAGAAGGGCGACCCCGATCCAGAAAAGGGCAAAGACAATCGCTACACCGAGGACGAAGACAATGGTGGAGAGCGAGAAGGTGACAAAGATGAGAAGAGGTAGGAGAGAGAGGATAACCTGCGATACAATGAAAGACTACTGCAGCATTAGCTTAATGGTCTTAAGAGGAGTTGGAGATAGATGATCCGCACAAAGAGAATAGGTCGCGAAGAGGCGAAAGAAACAGCGCTGTCATAAGCTTCCTGTCGCGAATTGGGCGGCACGACACGATCGACTGAGTTACGCGCGTAGGCAATGAAGCCGGATGCTTTGTCCTGGTGAGCAGTGTCGCTGTATGAATTGGTTGCGCTGGGAGACATGTTTGCAGCTGAGTGATGAGCAGTTCAGCAGTGAATGGAAAGGAATTTGCGAGAAGAGAATAAATTGATTGATGTGACGAGATGAGATGATGTCCTCCAGGGAGGTGAAGGCGAGCTGCATGACGTGGGGGATGTGCTGTACGTACCCCATCCGTGCATTCCGTTCTTGGGCACGGTTGGCCAATCGGGAAATACCTGTTGCTTTCCTTGTCGGCCCCCTTGCTTGCCTTGTATCATTCATTCTGTGGCCTATAGCCAGGCGGGTGAAGAAGGTCTGCTACGACTCCAGGACTAACAGAAACACGTCTTAAACTGCAACATACTCATAACTTGCCAGCATAATTGCTACAGTCATCCCTATCACGTCGGGCGGCTTGGCCAGCGTAAAGTGTCTTGCTTACACCACCTCCTTGTTGACTTCGTCGAGGTTCGCCCCTTGATCTGATTCATCAGGGTTTTGGTCGCGCTGATGACTGAACCTGGTTCCAAAATAGTCGTTGTGTAACGGTACTTGGTCAAATCCTCTATTGCGGCTTCGATTTCTCCAAGCCAGCTGCGATTGTGACTGCTGCAATATTCGTAGACCTTTTTCTTCATTGCTCTACTGAGCACCTTGATGACGGGGGTAGAAAGCCACGCGGTCATTTGAGAGTGAAGATCATTTTCACCTTGGCGTACCTCGCTTTCGAGTTCGTACAGAATACAGAAGCCGTCTTGAAGCATCGCCATCTCACGAGTCATGAGATACCTGGCTTCAATGAGCCGAGGGCCTTGTGCGTAAGACCAATGATGAGGGCCCGCGGGTTTGATGACTCTCCATCGAGGAGCATCGGGGTCCTATTTCTTGTCCTCTGCTCACCAGACAATATCTCCCTCACCAAACCAAGTTTCTGTACCACATCAATGTTCCTAGCTTCGATAATACGTACATATGTGATAGTTGGTATGATGTATTGAGAGTTGAAAGAGATGTATGGAGGAAATTTGAGTAAGTGAGGAGGTGTAATAAGCAGGTAGCAGTTGCCGATATAGAAACCGTGTCTTGCTTAAGAACTGATATGAGATCCCAACGCTGTCATAACTCTGAGTAGCCACTATCTGCCGTCCGAGGAGCAAAAGAATATCACTTGTAGCGATTCAAAAGCCAAGCACGCCTGCCCATCTCATCGCCTATACCCCAGGAACAAACAGAGAGCACATTGAGCAACATCTTGAACACGCCAAGCAAGTTCAAGATTGAGGTGTCGCTTTTGAAACACCCTTTTACACCTGGTTCGGTCAATCACGGAATGTTCTGTCAACGCTTAGCGACTTAGACAGGGTTGGGTGAATGGCACTTCAACAAATCAGCATCCGGTATGGTGTAGTGGCTAACATTTCGCGCTCTCATAAACTTGAGAGATCTTCTGATCCGCGGAGCCCAGGGTTCGATTCCCTGTACCGGAGTTCTTCTTTTGCTACATTGCCCTAAGCCAAAGCGGCTTTATTCCTTTTGCTTCTGCTACAAGGTGCCGTCAACCCAGTCGGTGCGAACGAAGTACGGCTCTTCTCTCTCGTCTCGCCACCTCACCAACCAATAACAGGATTGGAATAGAGCAAAAATAGGGATAACTCCGGTACAGGGAATTGAACCCTGGGCTCCGCGGTACTGATCTCTCAAGTTTTGAGAGCGCGAAATGTTAGCCACTACACCATACCGGATGCTGATTTGTTGAATGCCAGGAGCAAAATTAGCAGCCAAGACCACGGGTGCAGATTGCTCCGTGTTCGCATTGTCTCCTCTTGGAGCGATAGGTGGCTTAAGTGGTAGATTCATGTGGATGTAGGAGCGAGTTGCAGAGCAAACTCGATAATCTGACTGTAATTAATCAGTAAAGTATAATTCTGTAGCTCGACAAATGTCCTGCATAACATGGCCTCTCATTGTACAAGCCTTGCGTGTCTTTGGAGCCGGGGTAACTGCTGCTATGTGCAGAATGCTATATCTAGAATATTGGAATATTAGAAAATTCGGGTTCTGTATATAAAATGCACATTACCTGGCTAATTATTACTTTCGAGACCTGGTGTACTAGTAGCGGGCGTATCCATATACTGGTAGTAACAGAATATATTGCAAGAGCAAGCCCACTAGGGTCAAAAGTCCAACATCTCCAGCATCATCAAGCAGGATAGAAACTCAAGGGTTGTTGTAAAACCCCGAGATACGGTAGATCCAGATATTGGGACAAAAAGATAGCAAAAGTAGAGGAAACTCCGGTACAGGGAATCGAACCCTGGGCTCCGCGGATCGAGATGATTCACTCTCATTGAATGAGAGCGCGAAATGTTAGCCACTACACCATACCGGACGGTGATTCGTTGCTGATGTGATAGGTCGAGGCGTACGGAACTCAAGAAGGTGCGAACGAAAGAGAGCTGAGGGATATCTGACACAGGCTGTTGTCGTAGGATGGTGGGAGAATATCTCTCGGTGTTGAGGATGATGATGGTGGTTGGAGTTGGCGGTCGTCGAATGCTAATCCCTACACGGGGTAGCCAATTCGGGCCATTGTCATCACTTACCAGGGTCGTCTTGGTTATTTACCGAAGCCGACCCCTCTTGACCTCTGACCTTCTCCGACTTCCTTCTTAGCCCGTCCTCTTTCTTTTCTCCCTGCCTTGATTTGATCCGGTGAGAAGTCAAGATGCACTCCTCAAGTCGTATGCAACGCGCAGTACGGTGTATGTCCGTCCGAAGCAGTACATGCGGCCCATGACAAACTGCAAAAAGATATTCAGTGGACATGACAAGTGCCAAGGTAGCTAGCTAGCAGCACTGACGAATAGGGCAAAAGAGAACTCCGGTACAGGGAATCGAACCCTGGGCTCCGCGGTACTAATCTCTCAGGTGATAATGAGAGCGCGAAATGTTAGCCACTACACCATACCGGACGGTTATGATGACTCGTTACAGCGGATGGCGATATCGCGATACACGTACAGCGCTGCCAGTGAGCTCACCTCTTCATATACACATTAGGACATCGTATACAGATCGATCCTTGCTTGGTTCCAAAGGACACACCTTGTTGCCCTCTGTCTAAAGTAATAGTACATTTCGCGGTCGACGATGCTTTGCCCTGCTATTTTCCATCGGCATGTTTTCACTTCCAACTCCTCCTTATTGGCGGTCTTTCGCCATGAATGAACAAAAAAGAAACTAAAGTAGCGAATACACGAACAACTCCCTTCATCTTCCGTGAGCTTTTAAGGCTCTAAATCTTGCGATTGATATTACACGCGTTGCCTCGGTCTATTCCATCATGCCATCAGCAATTGCGAGCCTTTGCTTTGCCGTCTTGGCTCTCTTAGTTCCCTTACGGCCCTTCTTGCTTTTGCTATCGCTATCCGCGGGCGTGGCTGCTGTGGCCGGTGTAGCTGTACCAGAGACTCCTTTGGAACCATCGTCAAAGTTACCCTCGCCTAAAGTATTGTTAGTCCAAGAAATCGTACAGAGAGGGCTGCCTCGCTTACCTTCATGGTACATTTCATCCAGGCTGGCTGTGTTCTCGGCCTTGCGCCGCTTACCACCCTTCTTCTTTTGTTGCTTGTCCAACTCGCCCGACTCCAGAAGCTCTTTTTCACGACGCTCAATCATTTCTGCTTGCTCATCGTCCGCCAGCCACATGGCAATATCGCGGTTGCGGTTCTCGGGAGCGCGGCGGCCAGAGAAGTCGACGCTTGCGCCACCACCCTGGATGACAACGCGCTGGACCTCCTCCTTCTGCATAGCACGCTTTCTGATACGCTCCTCAATCGTGCCGCGGGTGATGAGACGATACACTGTGACCTGCTTGGTTTGACCCAGACGATGGGCTCGATCCATGGCCTGGGAATCAATGGTTGGGTTCCAATCAGAATCGTAGAAGATGACAGTGTCAGCAGACGTAAGGTTGATACCAAGGCCACCAGCACGAGTAGACAGAAGAAAGATGAAGATTTCAGGACGTGTCTGGAAATCATGCACCGTATCTCGTCGGTCCTCCAACTTAGTAGAACCATCCAGTCGGCAGTACTTGTAGTTGCGGTATGTCAAGTACTCTTCCATCATATCGATCATACGAGTCATCTGGAAGTACAGCAGTACACGATGACCCTCACTCTTGAGTTTGAAGAGCAGATCATCAAGCTTGGCCAATTTTCCACTGTCGGTAACGAAGCGCCGCATGGAAGGAACAGAAATGTTGGTGAAGCCCTTCTTCTCATGGTCAGGCTTGGGAAGCGTCTCTTGAGTAGGCCACAGGTCCATGGGGAGCTTCTTCTCCACGAGGGCCTTCTCCTCGAAGACTGTGGGGCCATAAAGGATCTTGCGGATTGGTGTATTGAACAAAGCTTCACCGCGTTCAGCCTCGGCGCCCGAGCTGCGGCACGAAACCTGGATCGGAGGTGCTGATGCCCGAGGTCTGCCAGCAGGCTCAAGACGAGCGAGACCAGACTCGTTGTAGTCTCCTCGGGCAACATTCATCAGCTGGGACAAAACACCTTCGTTAGTGATTTCAGCCAAATGCTTTCGGTTGGATCGCGCCCGGATCTGGAAGAGAGCATGTGCCGGAGTGTAGTCCTTGTCCTCAGTATCGCTGTAGGCCACATTCATGTACCCGAGTCTATCGGGTTTCTGAAGCTCTTTAGCAGCTCGAACAATCAAGCTTTGGTGCATGGCTTTATAGGCCTCGTTGGGAGAGGTATCAGTGAATCTAAGCCATGAGAATGCCTTCGTGCCATCACTGTTGTCTCGAATATTGTCGGGGCTCCAGACATTCATCATGTGGTTTAGTGCCCGATTCTTCCAGCCTGCGACTTGGCTATCTGGGCCAGCCTTGTGGATTCGACCGCCCTCACTCCAGATGAGACGAGGAAGCTCGTATTCGATGAGGTTGCGGCTCGAGTAGCCCACGGCAATCTCACTGCCCTCGCGGACAAATGACGCGGTCTCGGCAAAATATGCACAAGCGAATGGCGAATTGACTTCAGCACGCTCAAACAGATCCGGATGGTTACAGACCTTTCGGAACTGCATCACCAGGTTCATCAGTGTACCAGAGTCTTGATCGTCTCCCATGGTTGCCTTCTCAACAAGGTCCATGATGTTGATCTGGTTTCGAAGATTACTGTAGTAGGCGCGCTGTCTGTAAGTGAGATCACAGAAGATGTCCATTTCAATCTTGTCACCAAGCTCCTTCTGCACATGCTTCTTGACACGCCGAAGCATGAAAGGCTTGAGAATCATATGCAGACGCTTGAGCTGATCCTCGTTAAGTTTGGTATTACTCTGCGCGTGCGACTCAATATCCTTCGAGAACCATTCGCTGAACTCGTCGTGCGAGTCGAATAGTGAAGGCATAATGAAATGGAGGAGTGCCCAAAGTTCCTGCATGTTGTTCTGGATGGGTGTTCCTGTGAGAAGCAATCTGTTTCGGCAGTGGAAGTTAAGCAAGGCCTTCCATCGCGAACTTTGAGAACTCTTGATAGCCTGCGCCTCATCCAGAATCATGTACTGCCATCTCATTTTTTGGAAGTATGCCACATCAGAGACAACCAGCTGGTACGAAGTAACACATACGTGGAACGGAGCGTCTTTTCTGTATGTCGTATGCTTGCGGTCCCAGAATTTCCGGAGCACCTTTCGGTCGCTAGCGCCACCCCAGTAGGGGAGGATCTTGAACTCGGGGACAAACTTGGCGATTTCCTGTTGCCAGTTGTGAAGAGTAGAAGCAGGAGCGACAACAAGGAAGGGTCCCCAGATATCGTGCTTCTCGGCCAGGTAAGCCATGACTGAGATAGACTGGACAGTCTTTCCGAGACCCATTTCATCAGCCAGTATACCATTGATACCCTGCTCGTACAAGTTGACAAGCCAGTTGAGACCCTTGAGCTGGTATTCCTTGAGCTGGGCATTGATGAGCTTGGGTTGCTCAACCTCGACATCACCCAATCCTGTGGGGTTCTGGAAGTTCATCTCGCCCTCCTCGTCCATATCTAGGCCTTGGTTGTTGAAGTCACGAGCCTTCTTCTGAGCCTCAGCAATAGCATTTTGAGCGTTGGCCATAGCAGCAGCACGCAGAGCCTCGTCACTACCCTCCTCGAAGTCAAGGTTCTCGAAGTTCGTGACCTTGCCCGTGACAGGGCCAGTGGGCTCATCGATGTCGAATTTCTGCTGCTCAATCTGGCGGGCATCCTTGGCAACCTCGGGGTTGTCTGTACTTCGTTCCACCTCATCAGTCTTGATCTTCTTGCCGATAAAGTGAGAGTAGAGCTCGGTCTGCGAGATAAGGAAATTAAGCTTTCTCTTTTGACGAGCGGCTTCACGGTCGGCCTCTTCTTTTCGAGCGTTTTCGATCTCCTGCTTCTCGGCAGCCTTGCGGAGATCTCGTTCTTCTCGCTCGTTACGCTTCCAAAAGCCCATCATGTCACGCATGACACGCTTGGCGCGAGCTTGGAGATCCTTTGTGCCTTTGTTTGTTCGCAGCTGCCAACGCTTGGCTTCTTTCGACGCCAAAATGGCCGTCTTTTTAAGGTTCGAGGCCTTCGTGGCATAAGAATCCACCGCAAGCTTGAAGGTCTTGTTGACGTCTTTACGGGCCATGTCTCGCCAAATCTGATCGTAAATCT
The DNA here is from genome assembly GCA_012977755.1 of Fusarium nurragi. Taxonomy (NCBI): domain Eukaryota; kingdom Fungi; phylum Ascomycota; class Sordariomycetes; order Hypocreales; family Nectriaceae; genus Fusarium; species Fusarium nurragi. Next base: position 127,189 of record JAALXI010000210.1, on the reverse strand, counting down.
GGTTGTAGCCCTTAGACAGAAACCGTTTCTCGTTGTCAGGAATGTCGTCGACCTTCTCTTTGTCCTTGTCCTTACTCTTCTTGGTCTTCTTCTCGACAATTTCCTCTTCTGTCTTGTCGCCTTCGTCTTTGTCCTTCTCCGCATCAGTGGCAGGATCCTTCCTTGACTTTTTGATCTTAATGCGGACGCGGTTCTCTTCCTTGGTCGGCAACTCCTCTCCAGCATCGAGAGCTGCCTGAGCTGCTTCAGCCGAATCCTTTTCGGCCTGCTTTTGCTCCTTCGACTTCTTGAGACGAGGTCCGCCACGTCCCTTGCCCTTTCGTTTGCCAGAAGGTGTGCCTGCTTCTCCAGATTCCACGTCAGAAGCCTGGAATGAAGACATGGTGCCACCCTCCAAGTTGAGCTCAAGATTACGGGCGGGGCCCTTGATGCCCTTTTGCAAGATAAGTTTCGTTTGCTGTGCTTTTTTGCTGGCGCGCTCGGCATCTCGGAGATGCTTTTGTCTCTCGGTTTCGTCTTCAGCGGCCTCGGCACGAGCAAGAGCTGCTTCTTTCTGCTCCATGGTAACAGCCATGGACTTCTCACGACGTCGCTTGCGTTGCATGTCCTTCTTGCGTTCCTTCTCGGCATAAACTTCCTGTTCGCGTACCTCATGGAGCGCTTCGTCATAGAACACGTCGTCGTATCGTCGCTTGCCGAGCTCAGCGTGCAGGACCAGCTTCTTACCAGCCGCAGTCGCAAAAGCCTTGCGTCGAGAGAGACCATGTTCCAGGTCAAGTTCATTCATTACGCGTCGTCGCTTCTGAGCTCGTTCCTTGTATTGTTGCTCGTCGAATTCGTCAGCATCCAAGTTCGTGGCTCTGTTCTCGATCTGTGTCTCAGCATTCTGGATCTTCTTCTCCATATCTGCTGACCAAGTCTTTGGCTTGGGCTGACCATTCGCCTGTCGCTTGGCTGAAAGACGAGGCGTTGGCGATTCCTTCTTGATCGATAGTCTGCGGCCGTTCTTGGGCGTTGCAGCATCTCGTATATCAGAGGCGCGGCCCTTTGTTGACTTTCGACCTCCCCGCTTCTTGACAGCAGGCTCCCTCTCCTTTTCCCTACTAGGGATAGGTTCGGGCTCAGTCTCAACATCCTTCTCAACCTCGGTGTCGTGGTCTGCCTCGGGCTCTAGGGAGTGCTTCTTCTGCTTTGGTTCCGCTGAGTCGCGTTTCGCTTCTCTATCACGTCGCGGGTCTCGCTCCTGTTTAATTTCTGGTTCCGGTTCCCGTGAAACGAGAGGGGATTGTTCTTTAGGCTTTAGGGCAGGTTCAGAACTTGACAGGATGCTATCGAAAGACATGGGGTTGGCTCTTGATGTCTTTGGCAGGATTAGTACAAATGAAGCGTTCGTGTATTGGTCATCACTTACGCTGGCTGATGCGGGCGCGGCCTTTGGGGGTGATGGAGCCACGAGGTCCGACGTGAAGGGCGACAGGGCAGAAGCCCCATTAGTAGTCGAATTCATGTTGGCTGTAGCACCATGTCTCGCGCTCGGAGAGGCTAATAGAGGTTGTCGCCCCGGAGGGCTGAGAGATCCTGCTGGAGGGTTCTGGTGCGAATGTGACAATGGACTGCGCGGGCGACTATACGATGATGGACCTCTGGGAGACGTATTATAAGAGCCGTTGTAATAAGGAGTGTGTTGGTCGGAAGTTTGCGAGTAGCTGTACGGATCGCGGGTCTGTTGTGAAAGAAAGGAAAAATTAGCTCCACGTCAGCAAGCTTTGTGGTTATGTCTGTTTTCGCAGTGGAGTTCAGGTATGTTTGTTGTACGACGGAGTTAAGGAGAGTGATGATGAAATTAAAAGGTGATGCGACAGTTACAGTTTGGATGGGAAATTAAGCACGATAAGAGAGAAGAAATGAAACAGGCATTGGTGGCCTGGACTTGATGGGTAAAGATCTTTGATGATCAAACCATAAATGAAGGATGATGGAGAAGGAAGAAAATGAAGGGCCAGCTGGTGCAATCAATCAAATCAACGCAGATCGAGTCTGGGCAGGAGCGGACGGGACGAGAGTCAAAGACAAAAAAAGAAGTGGATTTGCCCCCCTTACCTTGGGAGTGCCAACCGGGGGCGCGTTGGCGTTGGCGTTGGCGTTGTGCCAGGAGGCTCCAGGCGTCGCCGCGTCAGAAGTTCGACGTTCCTTTGTTGTATCAGTTGTCGGGTCGTAGAAACCGCGCGATGCAGACTTAGTTTCACGCGGAATATAAATGTCGCGATTCGTCGAAGGGGGATAGTATGCAACAGGAGGATGCAGCGGCGACACGGGCGGCGGAGGGCCAGGAGCTTGGTGTTGGGGAGGTGGTACTTGAGATTGCTGATGAAGCTGATGAAGTCCGGCAGCCGACGATCCAGGTGATGAAGACGAGTTGAGGCCTACGGGAGGTGGTAGTGATGGAGCGACGGGGCCGCCGGGTGCGCCCGTAGACGATGACATGTAGGGATTGGGCAAGGCCGGACGTGGCGGGGATTGAATGGAATGACCGGCACTCGAGGTGCTGGTGTTGTGATGACTGTGACTATGATTATGGCCGTTGGGAGAAGAGAAGGGAGGCGGGCGGTATTCTGACTTGGGTGAGCGCAGACTAAAGGTGGAGTGCTGATGCTCACTCGCGCCGCCCGCATTCGATGAGGCTGTCGCCGCTTCTCCAGCTCCAGTTCCTACAGGCACGTCACCGTCGCGCCGGTGATGATGGTGGTGGTGACGGTGGTGATGGTGGTGATGCGGACGAGAGTCTCGATCATCATCACCTCCGTCGTCTGCTCTTTGTGGTGGCCGCTGCAGCACCGAGGAGTTATAGCCGTTCTGATCCATGATAATTGATGATCTAGCGCCTGAATGGCAGAACAAAGCTAAACACCCGAGAGAGCAGGGAATGTGTTATAGTCGGGCGGCCGGTGGTATTCAGGCTTGAGAACCCATGTGCTCGACAAGACAGCGATGCGACGATTGGGGGAGGGGATCGATGTGCGAGTGTTTATGTCTCCGAGACAAAGATGCGCAGTCGATCGGACAAGAGTTTCGCGATGCGCACGCGAGGCTCTGTGTAGTATCGATACGATGTGTTGCGATGCGATGCGATTCGCAAGTCCCAACCGGTGATGCAGCGGACTGCGATTGAGTGGGATGGGAACGATGATCGATGGAAATGAATCGCGACAATGACAGGTCTAGGTTGAGAACCAATTCAAGGCAAATCGAAGGAGGATGCCCTGGCTGGGGGGGGGGGCAAAGTGTTTTGGTGTGGAGGTGTTGGACGTAGCGTGGCGCTGGGATACGGCGATGCAAGCGGCACTCGATTTGGAGATGGGGAAGGGGATGAGGATGCGAGACAGGGTATTGGTACTTCGTGTCGCTGCGAAAAACGAGGTCAAGGGGAAGAATGAGGGCCAATGAATGTATCGGCAAAGTTAACAACAGCAGCCGGGGGGGCGGATAATATGGACAGTGGGAATGACGAGAATTGAGGGCGGAAGGGACTGGAAGGAAGGATTGGAGGAACAACAAAGTGGAGTGGAGTTTGTTCTAGAGCTGGAGGTTAATAAGACTGAGGTGGTGATGAGCGGGAGCTGGGAGTGACAGGCTGAGTCCTGACAGCCCCAGCTACAAAGGGTTTACCAGGAGAAGACAAACCTGATACTTGTCGACTACTATGCATTAATCAAGGCCACAATCTTGTGAGTGTTGTAGTGGACGAGCAATTGGCAATGACATCGATGGTGGTGTGGGCCAGAGACAACGAAAAGAGACAAGAGTGAATGTGATAAACGGAAATCAAATGAGAAGCTGCATGCACCGGGGATCTAGGGGCTTGGACGTGCCAAAGTGTGGCCAACGAGGTCGGAATTCCTCGCACAACAAGCTCGAGTCAACAGTGAAGCAATCCTGGCCATTTTTTTGCAATTGTGTATCACAACGAGCAATTCAAGGCACGATTCCCTAAAGAGGAATTGGCGATGGGCTCAGGTGTTGTGGGAGTGAATACTTGGGGTATATAAGCCACTATTAATGTCATTATAGGTGTCGAATCGGAGTAATTCGAGATACAATGACTTATGGGCTGCTGTGGAAAAGCCCTCATAGTAATCACGGCAAACAAGTGCAAATGCAAATCAAGGCAGGCACGCGAACGAACACGTACACGCACGCACACGATCTCGACTCGATTCGACCTCCGCGTCTGGTCTCGTCTCTTTTTTTCACGTCAGGTCAATTCAGGCCAAGTTCGGCTCTGTCTGCCTCTGCCCCTGGGGCTGTCCCCGTTGGCCCCCGTTCCATGTGGGTCTGGCTCAAAGCTAGTCCCTACAGCGTTAACTCTGCTTTGGGTTCTCCCCGTCAGCCCATTCATCCCCAGTCACCGGCAGCGGGGATGGCTTCCGAAGATCGGGTTAGATGTTATTTTGTATAGGGTAGAAATGAGGTAAAAATCGGCATTGTTTCTTTACATAGGCTGGTCGGACTGGTCGCTCTGGGCTACTGAGTATTAACGAACAAAGCTCGGTCACCATGAGCACAGTCAATAACTCTTGTATTTGTACTTAACATGCTGACCATTCGTTGTCTGTAAACACCGTAAGGCTGGATCTTGATTGTGCCATCCTTCAGCCTCGACATGTGCAACGAACTCCGTGATGCCAAACACGACTTTCAGTGAGGGCTGGTTGAATGTTCGAGACAATTATTTAACACTTCCAGTTACAAACTCTATATTGGACACATCTCGTGGTCCAATCTCAAGCAAAAGAAACAGAAATCTCTCAAAAACGAAGCAGATCCGCTGATAAATGATAAATGGTCATCGCCAGCCTTACCTCACTCATCCTCACACAGGTTTGGGCACCACACCGAGGTCGCTTACGCATATACCACACAAGCCTTTTCACACATATATCAACAGATCATCGCGATGTATCGAATCGAGTAAAAACAATCATTTCATTTCCACTGCAATTTCAGGCATTCATAATGGCAATCCCATTTATTCGTACTTATCAAGGCCTAAACAGCTAGACCCAAAGAAAAAGGAAAAAAATCTATCCGTGAACATTTCCACATCTTCATGAACGCTTCCGGGCCTCTCTACTGAGGCCATGCCCATGCGTCCTGTAGCGTCGTCGTGGCTATTTCGTATCCCATCGTAAGGTATCAAATATCCTGATGGTCTAGCCACCCGCCGCTCATATCCCATGAAAATACCCACATGATGCCAATGGCACTCATCAACTTTTTATGGATTGATATCCTCTATAGTCAATTTCCGGTCATGCATTCGTGCCCAAAAAAAATCAAACCGTCGTAAACTCTTTTTCTCCCTTAGACAGCACCGGCGCTGATCATCTTCTTTCGGAGGTAGTTCTTGTACTCGGAGATGGAGCCGTCCCATGTGCGGATAGTCTGGTTCTCGCAAACAAGAATCTGCTTGGCAATCTTGTCGAGCAATCTATACATCGTTAGTCATTTGTCATTATACAAAAGCTGTCAAGTGTGCTTACCGGAAGTCGTGGGAGACGACAATAACACCTCCACTGAAAGCGTTGATAGCGTCCGCCAGACTGTCAATCGTAGGAATATCCAGACCGTTGGTAGGCTCGTCAAGAAGCAACATGTTGGGGCTCTCGATGGCAAGCAGGGCAAAGACAATACGACTCTTCTGACCCTCAGACAGGGTACCCATTAGGGCAGTCTGGGAGTCACCACTGAGACCGTACTTGCCGAGCTGCTGGCGCCAGTACTGGTAGTCCTGAGACTTCTCGCTGAACTTGTCACGGCAGAAGTCAAGAGCAGACTTTGTCAAGTCAAGCTGCTCAGCACTGTGCTGAGAGTAGAGACCAAGCTTCAAGTGAGTGTGTCGGGTGACGACACCACCCGTGGGAGAGAGCTTGCCAGTCATGAGACGGAGCAGAGTAGACTTGCCCACACCGTTGGGTCCGACTAGGGCAGTTCGGGAGTCCATGTCGAAACCAAGGTCCAGGTTGCGGTACAGATCATCCTCGGGCTTGCCAGAGTATGAGAAGGTAACATTGTCGAAAGACAGGACGGGAGGAGGAAGCTTGTCGACATCGGCGAAACGGAAAGTGAAGACACGGTCCTGCTCAACGGGCTGGATGAAGCCATCGGCCTCCATCTTGTCGAGAATCTTCTGTCGCGACTTGGCCTGTCGCACCAAGTTGGCGTAAGTACCGGCACTGGCAATGAACTTCTTGATGTGCACAATCTCATCCTGCTGCTTCTGGTAGGCCTTCATCTGGTTCGTCTCGTTCTCGGTTCGCGTCTTGGCGTACGAGTCGTAATTACCACCATAGTAGACAAGCTGCTTGCCACGCATGTCGATCATGGTGGAGCAGACACCGTTAAGGAAATCCATGGAGTGGGAAACGAGGACGAGGGTTCGCTCCCACTTCTTGAGGTACTCCTCGAGCCACACACAAGCCTCCAAATCCAAATGGGCAGTGGGGTCATCAAGAAGCAGCACAGAGGGCTTGACGAAAAGGGCCTTGGCAAGGGCGACTCGCATACGCCAACCACCGGACATGTCCTTGGTCTTCTTGTGGATGGTCGTCTTGTTGAAACCCAGACCAGTCAGGATAAGCGAAGCACGGGTAGCAAAGGTTGAAGGATCAAGCTTGTCCATGTGCTATTGAATGTTAGCTGAGTACATGTGAAGTACCGGGGATAACTCACCTCGTAGAGGTCAAGGAGAACAGGGCTCTCAGGGCCCTCATCCTCAAGAAGTCTCTCAGCCTGGTGGTCGAGACGCTCCAGTTCCATCTCAGCCTCTCGGACGACCCACTCAAGGGCACCCAAGTCACTGGGAGGGGCACCCTCGTTAAGAAGGTAGAGGTCGAGATGCTCAGGGATAGGATATTCGCGAGCGGCGATGGCCTTGAGGAAAGTAGACTTTCCGCAACCGTTCTCACCAAGGAGACCGTATCGTTTACCGTACGTAAGCTCGAGGGTGGAATCGGTGATAAGAACTCGACCGTGGAAGACCAGAGAGCAACTGGTTATCTTGACATCCTTGCTGGTCTTGGTAGACGCGAGGACACCGGTGGTGACACGATCAGAGATACCGTGCTTGTCCATCTGCTCGGCGAGGCGCTTCACCTCGTCAAGCTTGGCGCCTGAAGTCGCGGGGGCATCATCGTCCACGATGGGGTTGCCGTGAGCATCGAGCTCAGGCTCTTCGGTCTTCTTGCCCTTCTTGCCGCCCTTGAGCTTGCCCTCGGCAGCCTTCTTAGCGAGACGCTTCTCCTTGGAGGAAGAGGGAGCCATGACGACGATTTGTGTAGAGAAAAAAAAGACCGCGGGGTTGAAAGAACGGAGACTGTCGGCGGGGTGAATGGACGAAAGAAATCAAGTCCAAGCCGAGGGGTATATGAGAGGAGAGGGTTGGAAAATGATCGTTCGATGAGGAAGGAAGAAGAGAGGAGGGAGAGGGAAAAAGTTAAGTTGACCGACAAAGAAAAAAACCGGCCCAAGCAAATAACAATGAGTGTGGCGGTTCCAGTTCCCGGTTGAATTCTGTACCTACTGTCCTCTCAAGGCTTCTACGCTGAGGCAAGGCGGGGTGAATTTTTATTTGGTGGGGCAGATTTACAGATTTTTTGACTGATGAGAGAGTCAGGCACCAACTAAGGCATCAAGGTGTGTGTGCTTATTTCCGATTAGAGGTGGTTTACTGATAAAAGTTCACAAGATTTTTCTGGACAACAGAGACAAATGCCTTCAATTTATTATAATCTATTTTTTCCTGATTATTCCTCCTCTTTGTGTAGCAAATTCTACTGTTCTGCTCAATGCTCAATTAACCCCCAATAAGCCAGGGATCTTTTCTGACCTGACGTCATCATTCCCCTCACTCTGATTGGCTGTTGAGTTTCAAGATTTTCACCCTGCCCGCCATCTTATTCTCGTGCTGGCAACCTTGAAGGGCGGCAAGCCCGTAGTCTTGAAGATATGAACATGTATCTCTCTAGTTGAATCTATGAACTCGGAATTATCCGTCTAGTTTTTGAAACCCCATGAGTCAACTTTGCCTCTTAGCATCAACTCAGCATTACCCGAAGGCGTTGTCACCTGAAGATGATACTGCCGCGCGTTGCGCCCGGAAATAGTCGCTGACTCAATCCTTGCACCAAAGTGATCTTGTATCAGGCAATCATACACTTTCCAGCCTAATAAGTTGCTACTTATCATGATGAGTCGACAGGTTAACACTCTTCTCGTTCGATGAAGTCGCTTGTCCTTGACATCACTGTGGGGCTGATACCATGACACTCACAACCATCTATCTGTATGCACAATATGTTGTAGCTACCCGAGCCTGGTCGGCTTTTGACCACCACAAGACCATGTCATGTTCTTTGGATCACAGGACTATGTAGCATGTTCTCTATCACTTGATCAAATGATTCGGGTCACAAGTATTGCTGTTTCATAAGTCATTTCGTCATTCCATTAAACTCGCTCTAGTACAGGTTTTGCCATATCTCCGGACATATTAAGAGGAAGCCTCGTTGTTGAGAGCATCGAAAACGGTCTTGTTGCTGAGCTCACTCTGCTTAGGACCAGCATCCCGGCCAGCGGCAGTCTGGCTCTGCTGAAACCGGAGCTCGGCAACCCGGCTGGGGTCATCCTCACTACCAGGCTCAGCGTTCAAAGCCTTCTTAAGGCCATCCTCTGTGCTCGAGTCGTCGATGCCCTCCTTCAGGTTCTTGCCATGAGGACCGCCGGGGGCCCTGATGTACTGGTTGTTGACATAGCTGGGAGCGGTCTCGGCAGACTGGGGAGCGGAGCCGGAGCCGGAGCTAGGAGCAGAAGAGGTGTTTGTGGTGCGGCCAAAGCTGGTGTTCTCAGATCCGGATGAGGGTTGGTTCTCGTTGCGGCTACCTTCGTTGGAGGCGAACCCGCCGCCCTCTCTGGCAGACTCGGCAGCAAGAGACTCAGAGGAAACCTTGCCGGTACCCTCTTGCTTGATGGGAGCGTTCTGGCCGAGATCGACCTGGAATGTGTAAGACTCAATCGCAGAATTAAGAGGGGTTGCCAAAGCTTACCTTCTGACCTTCACTGGGAGCCTTGGGAGACATGATGTATGTTGTGTTGGTAATGGAGAAGAGAACGGGGTTGGTGCTTAACGTTGTTGAGATGGAGTTGCAGTGGATGCTTGAATGTTGACTTTACTTTGGAGGTTCTTGAGCTCAGTAATATATCGAATCTGATGACTCCATGACATCATGGTGGTGTTGCTTCACTGACGCCTTCAACGTTTCGCATGACGCCGAATTACATCATGTAGGTCCTAGCGACGAGGATTTTGGCAGGTAAAGAAGCAAATGAATAGGAACCAAGTACTCTTGGAATTGATCAACGAAAGGGTTGGAAAGTTCGATGGAGAACTTTACTTCATTGGCATCGAGATCTGAGCTACGGATGCCCGAGCGCACCTTAAGGGTTGACGTGTAACGGTGTAAGACAGGTGACGGATACTTGCAGGTATTATGCATTATATATTGGACAATAGTGACACTGAATACTTCGGCAGAAGTACTGGAGGTTTTGTATGTCTTTCCCAGCTCTACCGGTATTCCATAGTGGTGTCAGAAACACAACATGTAGCGTTCGTCCACCTCAGGAAGCATCTTATCAGACGGCCACCAACAACAACACCAAGCTACAATCACAGGGCCGGGATTCATACATGCCTCTGGAGATCTACATGGGGGCACCGGACCTTTTGCGCCTGCTTACCTTGTTCCCCGGTACATGGAAGGCCGTTTGCTGGCCACTGATCCATGTCTGTGCAGCGATAGACGTGGAGAAAGGTCTTGGCATGATAGTCTCTAACCTTCAGCTAGTTCTGGCTCTATGGACTTGTACAGATATGAGTATGACTGTTTTGCCTCGTGTATAAGTGCATCGGACGCAGGCGTATGGAGAGCTTGGTTGCAGCACCACTGAGTGTCATGAGCCCGAATTAGTCGAGGACAAAGACCGGGAGATGTGTCTCAAACCATGACCCGCATTCATTTGTATGTATTGTACGTGTGCTTGTATCGAGTCGTGATGCTTCACTCTTGAATGGTGAAATACGATACCACGTCTTTTCTGGCCCGCATCGGGTTGTCATTCCCAGTCATGCTGTTCCGACGATATACTATCAATACACCCAACAGCCCCTCGGTTTTGTGTACAACTCGAGGGGGTCATGCTGAGATTGTCGACACATACGTTACTAGGTTGCAATGTAAGCAATAATACACGCGGACTCCTGCTATGGTCTCACGAACAACGATGATCAAAGTGGCAAGTAACTTCTTTGTTTCGAAAGAAACACTTGTGGTACAAGAGGAGATTTATCTTAAGCCGAGCAGGACCAGATGTGTGGTACTATATCCTCGTGAACAACCGTGTACAATTACAACGTAACAGGAGCACGATCATATCAGAGGGCCATCCTGAGAGCAATTATTCTTATTCTGACCAAACACTGACAGTTCATGACTACTGAAAATCTAGCTCAAGTGATTCAGTATATCGGGGACAATCATTTATACACTGCCAGTCCTACTTCCCTTGGGAGACTTATTTACGTCAGAACTGAACAATGCAAGCGATAATGGAAATGAAACAAAGAAAAAGGTGCATTCTCACTCTCCGCGATTATTGCCAAGTGCATATCATGCAGCAATGATTGACTGGCATTGACCTCCGTCCAACGAAGCAAGCCTGTGAGTGAGATGTCATACGCTCTGTGGTAACGTTGATATCATATCCCGTTTTAGCTTCGTGAACAACATAAACCTTATGCCTCTTTATTACGCCTTTTATCTCACACGGTGACTTGGTCAAGTTCGCAGAATTCTTTTGCCCCTACAAGTGCGACTGGACACCGCAGCTTGACACTTTGTTCGTATATACGTCTAATATATACAACGATCGAAATCATTTCCTATCTAATTTTCTTACCTTAGAAACTGATGTCTAATAGGTTCATAAATAGAAAATTGATAGCAAACTTACTCGTGCATGGATTGCGAATCAAAGAAGAAATCTGATTATTGGTTGTTACCATGTTTAAGACCTATGGATGTTATAAATATTCCTGCCAGTTCCTGAGATTGGGCGTGATTAAGAAATCGTTATCAGCAGTAAGAGGCAACTACTCGCAAATAGATTCTGAAAAGTAATTGACTCTGTCTTCTACCTACATGACAATTTTCTTATTTCATTAAATTGAATATCCTAGCGTCAATCTTGCAGAATCCTCCAGGCTCGCAGTACGCAACAAAGCAAGATCATTACGCACATAAACAGGCTAGACAGGCAAAACACACAACCACCACATAATCATTTGATAAGAAGCGGCAAAATCTTCGCAAGGCTCCGTTGCCAAGCCCATCAGCCAAGGCTGAGCTTCGCACGTGTGACGCAAGAATGAAGGATGTTTGGCCTCGGGTCACAGTTTTGCCACCCTAGAGCCGCTCAAGAAGGCGATTTGAGTCGTATGATCGGCCGGCTGTGGAACTCATTGACAAGCGCCGGACATTTTGACGCATCTTAGAGGCCTAGCAGTGACAGCCCGTCGAGATCAATACGGCAAGTGATAGAAGAGCTGGTGGAGGAATTTGAGCAGGTGAAGTGCCATTAGAGTCATCGGTCTCGTATGCGCCTCACCAGGTTGACACCATCTGCTCAAACTCTAAGCTACGGGTTTATTTAAACGCAACGCAGTCCCTTATCCCAGAAACACGGTTGCCAACAAAATACCATATCGAATTTACGCATTGAAACAAACTCTACACATAATCAAATACAAGGAAAGCCTGCGCAATGGCACACGGACAACTCGTCTACCACGACGGCCACTACCACCGTACTCCGGCAGACCGGCCGGCAACACGGCATAGCCAGAGCCGCCCTCAACATGGATTATTGCAAATAACTCACGATGCCTGGGGTCGTGTGCTTTATGGCGTCGGTAGCGTCTATTACAAAATTCGAGGACGATGAAAAGACGAAAACGATGACGACGCATATACGAGACAGGAATGGAATCGATGATCCAGAATAGAGACTGCTACTCTACCAACCATGGAGAGGACTGTTCTCCACTGTTCATATTCCCATCAACAGGATCAAGCCTCGAGATGTCGTTGTCTGAACCACTATATATGATGATGATAGGCAGGTCCCAGCGCTGATCAAGGGGAAACAACCAAAAATATCACAGTCAAGCCGGGTCATGGATGATATTCTAGGCTCCATAGATTTGCAGACACGACGTCTATGCTCTGCTTTACATCGGTTTCAGAGTACGGACGTTACGATGGTGAGGAACCAACCAGCAAACAGCAGTGAGAGGTACAGTGTCTGCGCTAGGAATTACACACGCCACTGAAAGGGATTTTGCGAACGGTTTGAGACAAAGATATTACCAAACCGGGCCGAGGTGGAAGATTGATCCTTGGAAAGTTGGAGAGAGAATCAGTGTGACCGGGAGATGAACACACGTAAGCTGTTTGCTGTTTGCTGTTTTGGGAATGCGTTATTGGATATCATCGATACGATGCTATTATTCTACTTGAAATGAGTTTACCAGCTATTCATTCGGACCAAGAAGACGAGACATAGACCTTTAATATCATGATATTGCAAGTCCGTATTCACCATGCCAAGTGAGTCAAGTGCCTGGGCGAGATCCACCGGAAGCGGTTCAAGACAATTTCCCCAAGAGTCATTCGAGACTTCCAAGACGTTGCATACATCTAGAAGGCGAAATGGTTCCAAATTTCCAATTCTCGTCTCCAAAACCGAGGTGAGACCCCGACCCCCCCTGATGTTTTGGCGTGGACGGATGTTCGGTGGAGATTATCCCCTTTTTCGTACAGTGCAATCTCATGAGGCACTAACGAGCAATGCAATAGACAAGGCCAAGCTTTTGCTAGGGCGAGATAGAGCTACGGTGTGCATTGACTCCAAGCACTATAACCACCGTCAACAAGATGAGACCCCTCGTTAGACATTCCTGATTGGTCATGAAAAGCGCCGGTCAAGACCCAAACAAGCTTCAATCTCTCAGCTGCGCCTCACAATTGACAGGGGCCTTTGTCTTCCTTTTCCAATCTTGGAGGGATCTGCTTGCTTTCGGGGACCGACAGCTTCACCGTAGCAGGCACAGTGCCGCTCGTCCACTACAACACAGCCGCTGCCAACCCTTGCCGTGACAATTAGCGGCTTCGGCCTCTGAAGCTCAGGGGCCACGGGGCCCCCATGCCACCCAGGGATAGCCCATCCACCCATGCATTTCCATTTTACTTTTCAAATCGCCCCATCCCTTAACTTCCCTCTTTCTTCTCTCTTCCTTCATCAAACCTTCGCTAACCTTTAATTCTTCAACGTCGTTTTTTCTTGTCGGTTCTCGTTACTTTGAGGCCGATTCTTTAACTTTTCCCGTCACTCATTTACAGACGCTCTTACTACGACCGATTGACCTTTATTCCGACCGAACCGTCGCGAACTGAAGGCAAAAAGGGGTTTCAGATTTCCAACAACAACAACTTGACGCGTTGAATAACTTCATCGCCTATTCTCGACACTCATTACTCTCTTTGTTCTTTTGACTTGCCCTTTGATACACAACGCACAATGAAGTTCTCCGCCACTCTTGTCGCTGCGGCGGCTACCGCTGCCAGCGCCAAGCTTGAGCCCATCACCATGAAGGTACGCGGGCGCAGTCCGACAGAAAGATCAAAGATGTTGACCTATCATAGGGTTCTAAGCTCTTCTACAACAACGGAACCCAGTTCTTCATGAAGGGTGTTGCTTACCAACAGGATACCGCCGCCGCCGGTGAGACCAACGAAAAGACGAGCAAGTACATTGATCCTCTTGCCGACGAGGCTGCCTGCAAGCGTGATGTTCCTCTCCTGAAGGAGCTCGGAACCAACATCATCAGAACCTATGCCATCAACCCCAAGGCCGACCACAAGGCTTGCATGAAGCTCCTCGACGACGCCGGTATCTACGTCATCTCCGATCTCTCTGAGCCCAGCGTCTCCATCAACCGAGACGATCCCAAGTGGGACATTGAGTTGTACGAGCGCTACATTGGCGTTGTCGACGAGCTTGCCCAGTACGACAACGTTGTCGGTTTCTTTGCCGGTAACGAGGTCTCCAACAACGTTAGCAACACCCAGGCTTCTGCCTTTGTCAAGGCCGCTGTCCGTGACACCAAGGCGCACATCAAGAGCAAGTTCGACCGCTGGTTGGGTGTCGGTTACGCCTCCAACGACGATGTCGACATTCGTGAGGATATTGCCGACTACTTCAACTGTGGTGAGGAGGCGGAGCGCATCGACTACTGGGGTTACAACATCTACTCTTGGTGTGGTAAGAGCAGCATGGAGGACTCCGGTTACTCTAACCAGGCCAAGTTCTTCAAGGACTACTCCGTCCCTGTCTTCTTCGCAGAGTACGGCTGCAACGAGCCCGGTGGTGCTGCTGCCCGTGTCTTCGATGAGACCACTGCCTTGTACGAGGAGAAGGAGATGACCGATGTCTTCAGCGGTGGTATCGTCTACATGTACTTTGAGGAGGCCAACGACTACGGTCTTGTCAAGATCAACAAGAACGATGATGCTGTCAAGCAGAAGGACTTCGCCCAGCTTCAGAAGAAGGCCACCGCCGCTCAACCCTCCGGTGTTGAGAAGGATTCCTACAACCCTACTGGCAAGGCTGCCAGCTGCCCCAAGCAGTCTGAGTCCTGGAAGGTCAACGCTCAGCTCCCCCCTACCCCCGACTCCCAGCTTTGCGATTGCATGAAGAAGAGCCGAAGCTGTGTCGCTACCGATGGCCTGAAGGCTAAGGACTTCAACAGCATCTTCGGTTACATCTGTGGTGAGAACAAGAAGATCTGCACTGCCATCAACGGCAACGCTACTACTGGTGTCTACGGTGCCTACAGCATGTGCGATAACGATGCCAAGCTCGCCTACATCCTCGATGCCTACTACAAGGACCAGAACAAAAACGCCGACGCCTGTGACTTCAAGGGCAAGGCCACCACCCAGAGTCCTCAGAACCAGGACTCTTGCAAGTCTGCTCTCGAGTCCGCCAGCAAGCTCAACGACAAGGTTGCCACCGCCACCGCTGCCGTTGGCCCTTCTTCCACTGGTGGCTCCGACAGCTCGCAGCAGGACGATAAGAGCTTCGGTCTCCAGGCCGCATCCATTGCCCGCATCTTCTCCCTCGGCGACTACGCTGTCGGTGCTTACATGGCCGTTGCTGGTGCCGTCGGTGCCGGCATGGTCCTTCTGTAAAAAGGAAGTTTATGGACAGGCCCTTTTGGTATGATTGAAGTTTCTTGCGGTGACTTTTTAGAAACCTGCGTTTCACCTTAGTGTGTTTTTTTCCTTTTTTTGTGTATCTAGCATCGCCGGTGTTGCATGGCTTGAGAATAGAATGAGGTAGATGCCTAATGCCATCTTGCGCATTGCGATGCCAATATTGTGTGAATCGTTGATGTGCCTAAATTATAAGTACGTAATGTAATAGATTACCCTAAACTTCTTAGATCGAGCGCGTTATGAATGTTACTGCGGTAGTTCTTTCAAGCACGTGGTACAATACATGAAACAGTTGGTATGCTGTCACTGTTGTAATACCAATACAGCTGAGCTACGAGCATTGTAGGGGAATATTGTTATTTTGATGCTCAGGACACCAATTGGCGTCTTTGTTGTGGGATTCAAAGTAGGCCCAGGTAATGAATCGTGCAGTGTCCTGGCACTCTCCGTCCCTGAACTCGCTTTTCAGAACATCGCGCTCGCTGTCGGTCCAGGCTCGCGTCTTACTTGTTGGTTTGGCGGTTGGTTGGTAAAGCATTCAGTTTCTTGTTCTGCTTGCGACTCAGCTCCCAATGCTAGTACTCTGCAAAAAATTGAGATAACAGATAATGCTTTATTGACGCCTCAGGCACAAAAGCAAGAGTTTGGACGAAAAATAGGGTACTTCACAAGAGTATGCAATGATAAGCCATCGTGTTGCTGTAGTTCCCTGGATGCGAGAATTCCCGTGGCAATATGGCATCGGGTTGAGATGGTCAATCGGACGAGTTTGAAACGGTGTTTGAAGGGTATATATTCTGTAAGAAGACCATGAGTTTCGTCCTTCGGGACACATGGTCTAGTGAGTAAAACCACCCGTCCTTCACCAAGGGCTCTCTGGTTCGAACCCCGCTAACCACATCACAGTTGAAACGATACAGAGAAGATTAGCATGGCCCCTGCACTAAGGATGACACGCTCAATCAAAGAGAAGCTACCAATTTTTTTTCTTTTACTTTTTGCTTATCCTAATTAGTTTTGGTTCTGAACCTAATAAGTATGGTAGCTAATTATTAAAATCATGCTAGTTCTCCGTATGTCTTTTGGTATAGCCACTGGTTCTTTTCTCTTTCTCTTTTGGGCTGTCTGTTCGGCTGCTTATTATGTTGTAGTTGCATTGTATTGATTGGTGTTACCAGTAGTCTTATTATAATCAGTTTGACCTGAAGCCACTCATACCAGGAACGACCTGAAGACCAAGAGTTGTAGAAGTCAAAACGCAAATTCCTGTTTATTAGGGCTGTGAGCGCTACCCGCAACACAACCTTGCGCCTTGCAGTGGCTTGATTATCCCTCCACGCCATCTCTTCAGCTCGCTCGCGCTAGGAAGCATGTTGAAGACTTATACGAAAAAGCCAGCCCTTACTCGGACATGGAGACGAAGCTGCCACCAACAAAGAGACCTCCGCAAAGGAAGCCTCGTGGCGGGCTCTTTAAAAATAGACTAGAAAGCCGTGAGGCAGATTGGCGGGAACCAAAGCCAACGGTCATTTTGACTGGTTGGCAAACCGCCAAGTTGAAACGGGACAATTGGCGCTTCAGCGAGAGCCAAGCAAAGCTGCATTACCGAAGGATCTGCAGTGAAATGCTCTTCTCCCATTTGCTAACATGTCGTCTCAGAAATGAATAAAAAGCTGTCAGATCGAAGAAGGAAATAATATTCAGGACGAAAAGACCGCACAGCCCATTGAACCACCACTGTAAGCAACGCCTGGGTATGTTGGTCGTGATGCATTGGTTATATATAAGGGCTGGCAGGCCTGTGTTCTTCCCGACCAGTCGCCTTTTGTTTGTAGCTTCATTATGATTCCTTCTGTTCTGTTGGTCCTTGCCGGGGTTAGCTATGCTGCCCTTGAGCCGAGACAGGTTATGCACGAGGCGAGGAATCAGCCTTCGTTCATCTCATCGCGCGATCTCGCTCATGCTAAGAGCAAACCTTGCAAGTTTTTGAGTCAGGCTTACGAGGAGTCAAATTCTGAGCCGGGTGCTTCCGTCATACTAGATGTTCCTCCTTCCATCGCCATTGCTTGTCTCAAGTCAGTTCCTCTGGATAAGAAGCGGGATCTGGAGCTGCTCGATTACCTGGAGCCTTTGATTGGGTTCCAAAGTACCCTCGAGATCCTTGCCGATCCGCCAGAGGAGTATCTATTTCCTGGCGTGGATGTCCTGGGTGGCTTTGATACCATCCGGAGTAAGTTGGAAAACAATAAGTATAAGACACAATATGAAGTCATGACGGACCTGCGAAGCGTTGTAAGAACTCTTACATCCTTGCAACAAAGCCATACTGACCATGGAGTTCGCCGCCGCCTACGATGGCCACTTTGACTACCCCCCAGCCCTCCTCAACGCCTTCATTTACACTCGTCGAGGTCTCGAGTTTGAATCCGTGTCAGCCAACGGTATCCGTTTACCATACATCTTCCACGCCATCGACACTCGCCGCGGCAATCATGGTCTTCTCGACTACCGTCCTTCGGCAGTCAAGAGCATCGACGGCACCCCGATTGTCGAATGGCTTGAGAACGATGCTGCTCTCTCGGTAGCCAGCGCGCAGGATCCTGACGCTCAGTACAATGGTCTTTTTGTGTCTCTTCCTCGTGGTGCCGTTGGCCAGGCGGGTAACACGCTCTTTTCTCAGTTTGAGATTCCGGATACGTATACCATTGAGTTCCACAATGGTAGTACGCGGGAGGTTGTCAACGAGATTCTCGTACCGCCTGCGGTCGACCTGTCTGGTATTGAGTCTGGGGAGGATTTTCACCAGTACATCGAAGTCACTCCCGACAACACGACCTCCAAGGAGGCTTCTGATCACGAGCGTCGGTCTACGGAAGAGACGCAGTCCAGGAGTATTGTCGGATACCCCAAGCCTATCGTCAAACACTCAGATAACTCGGTTGCTGGATACTTTCTCTCTGGAAAGGACTACGAAGATACTGCCGTTCTATCCATCCTGAGCTTCGTTCCCGTTGGAGTCGATATCACTAACCTGGGTCCTGACTTTGACATGTCCAAGTTCATTCTCGAGGGACAAGCTGTAGTGGTCGAGCTCATCAGACAGGCTAAATCGGCTGGACGAGATAAGCTGATCATCGACATGTCTGCCAACGGTGGTGGCTCGGTTACTCTGGCCCACTCCATCTATCGTCTGTTATTCCCCGATGGAAAGTTCACCAGCTGGGATCGATATCGCGCGAATGCTGCTCTCGAGGCAACTGCCGAAGCCGACTATGACAGTCTCGTCCAGGCCTTGATCACAGGAACCCAACACTACCCTGTTAGCCCTGGTAACAAGTCCATTGAGACTGGAAAGGACTTCTATGGCCCCTACACCGTCAAAGACCAGAACGTGACCGCAGCCTTTCAGACTGACAAGACTATCCCCTGGAACACCAGCATTCCAGCTTATCTCAACGGCTTCGACCCTGCGATGAATCCCCTTGTGAAAGAAGCCCCCTGGAAGCCCGAAAACATCATCATTGTCACCGACGGCATCTGTGCTTCAGCGTGCGGTCTCCTGACAGGTCTTCTCACGCGTAACCACGGCATCCGCACGATTGCTCTAGGTGGTCGTCCTCTCAACCAAGCCATGCAAGCCATGGGCGGCGTAAAGGGTACACTACTCAATTTCAACGCCGAGATCGTCACCGCAATCGCCAAAGTCCGCAGTAACGCAGGGACAGACAAAGACAAGCTCTCAATCCTCGGCGACGCATCTGCTTCATTTCCCAGCATGCAGAACCCACCTCTTCTACCTCTTACTACTGTCGGCGTTGGCAAGGTCAATGCGCTGAATGGATACACTGAAGATGATCTTGAGGGGTATCCGGTGCACTTCCGGTACGAGGCTGCTAATTGCCGTCTGTTCTATACGCAGCTCATGTTGGCTTCTCCAATCGAGTCGTGGAGACGTGCGAGAGGTGTGGCGTGGAACGATGAGCCTTGTGTGCAGGGCTCGACAGTGAATGACGATGGAAAGATTGGCCAGAAGACGGTCAAGTATGATTCCCGTGTTCGAAGCCGAGCGAGTGGGATCAAGGGGCCTGGTTCGTTGAAGAAGTGATATGATGTATGGCGTTGGCACGGACGGCGTTTGTCATTTTTGGGCCATGATAGACTTGGGTTATAACATGATAGACGTTTAAAGAAGAATGGTTTTACTACAGATTGACACCTGGTTTGTGCGACGAGTGTTCTTTTTGAAGAATGTTTGTGAGACGAGGCTAAATTGAGCCTCGAAAGGTTTGTGTCGCTGATGATTTAAACGATCCCGATCGCTCGTGCGTGCCATGACGTCAGGTACCTAGAAGAAGGCACGCGACAACCACAAGCAGTTGTCCCACGTCTTTTCTTTTCCTCTCCTCTCCTCTCCTCTCCTTCTCTTGCTTTTCTTCTTCTGAATATTCACTTTTGCCTATAATACTATTGATTTTGTCTTTTGACCTTCTTTTGGTCGAGGCGATATCTTTGTCGCTCAAGTCGTCATGCCCCTCCTCCCACGAGTGAACCCGGCCGTGGCCGCGTCTGGATCCAAGAAAGACAAGCTCAAGTCCTTTATGCGAGAATGGTTTCTAGTGAACTGGAAGGACCTTTCTTGCATGGCTTTTGTCGGCGCAATTGCCTTTGGTGCATGTTTTACGTATTCAACCAAGTCGTAGTCGCATCGCTAATATCTCCCAGATTTACCACTCTCCCGTCATCATCACGCGAACGTTTCCTGTTACTTTCGACGCGACCTCCGGAGACATTGTCTACCCCCAATGGGCGTACCCTGATCGCGGCTGGATTCTCCCGTCGTGGCTCTCGGGTCTTATTTCCATCGCTATACCGATCGTCATTTACATTGTCGCCCAGATCCGAATCAAGTCAGCTTGGGATGCGAGCAACGCTATTATTGGCACAAACTGGTCCGTTATTTTGGCGTCTCTCTTCCAGGTTACTCTCAAGCAACTTGTCGGTGGCTTCAGGCCCTATTTCCTCGATGTCTGCATGCCGGATATTTCGCTCGCAAAATCGCACAACAAGACTGGTTTGAACGGAGTTGGTTTCTACCAGATCATGTACACCACCGAGATCTGCACCCAGCCTGATCCTTCAAGGATTCAAAACGCCATTACTTCGTTTCCGAGTGGACACACGACTGCTGCCTTTGCTGGATTCGGGTTCCTTTTCCTGTGGCTCAACGCCAAACTGAAGGTTTGGGCTGACCACAAGCCCGCCTTCTGGAAACTCTTCCTCACATTCCTACCTCTACTGGCAGCAGTTCTCATCGCTGGCTCACTCACTATCGACGCCGCACACAACTGGTACGATATCCTGGGCGGCGGATTCATCGGCACCATCATGGCGTTTGCATCCTACCGCTCCACCTACGCATCTGTCTGGGACTGGCGCTTCAACCACCTCCCGCTTCAGGAGACGGAGGCTTTCTGCTATGGATTTGACGGAGACTTGGACTATGCGGCTCAAACGTTGTCTATGGCTGCTGGCTGGGGAGGCAAGAAGGTTAGGTTGCCCGAAAGCTCCAGCGCCCCTGTTCTCAGCGCCGAGTCTACGCTTCGCAGTGGCGCCGAGGAGATAGAGAACCTGGATGCGAATACTAGAAGAAAGCGACGGGGACCTGTTGGGGAGGAGGCTGTGTAGTGCTGAGTCTGAGATAGGATAGTATAGGACAAATGTATACATCACTTGTGCTGTTGCCGAATGTTCGTGGCGACCTAATCCATGGTAACAACCTTTACAAACTTGCCAGAGGGAAACAATAGCTGGTGAGTCACGGGGGCGTGGAGGGCGCTTTCAAGTTTATAGTACTCTCATGAGGAGTTCTGTGAGACTTGGCAATCAAGAATCGACGTATCATGATGCATAGTAGTGTGAACGTCATTCTTATTGTAGAATCTGTGGTGAGCCGTTATCATCTCAGCTCAATCAATATACAGGACTCATAGTATTTTCACTTGGCGGGATTCTATCATCGAACAAGGCGCATGTGTGTGTATACATAATTGATTGCCTATCGCCATGTATACAACCCGTGTTGTTAACCAGCATATTATCAAGCTCAGCCATAACTCTATTCTTCAGAAAATAAACAAGACCCCAAAGACTTAGTATCCAGATGCGGCAAGCTTGGCCTTCTCGCCCACGACCTTCTCCTCTTCATCCTTCTGATCTTCCTTCTTTACCATCTTGTACCCAGGAAGCTCTTCCTCGGTATCGTGAGTCGCAATTTCCAGCGTCGGCTGTTTGCGACTCTCCTGGACCAGAGGATCATCAGTGTATTTTCCCTGCTTCTCCGAGCTCTGGAATTCTCGATCATCGGAGTCTCTCTCTTTTTCGGACAAGATTGAATCATGGGATGTAGAAGCTTGACCAACTGCCTGCACAACCGTTCGATCGTATCCAGTCCGAGCCTCAAAAGCCTGGAGCACTTCAAATAGCGGCTTAGCACTCAAGGGCCAAGCGACATCGCCGTGCAAGATCTTTTCCGCCGTGATGCCGCTCTCATTATAAAATGTGGCATTGGCATCTCCTCGAGTTACGGCGATGGTCCCGTCAATCTGGATGCCCATCCACAGACCACGACTCTTCATGTAGCTCCACACAGGTCGAACCGTCTTACTCAGAGCAGTCTCGACACCGACGCCCGTTCCAACAGGCCCAACAGCGACGGAACCCTCTGCGCCGAGTGAAAGGCGAGGCTTGGTAAAGGCGGCAACTTGTTCAGGAGTGTTGAGGACGCAGACGCAGTCGTAAATATCGAGACCAAAGACAAAACCAGCACCAAGAGTGCTCACAACGAACGAAGAGGGAGGAGACCATGTTCCATCTGGACGGCGTGCGATAACTACGCCGGAGCCACCAGAAAGCGAGCCGTGACCACCTCCGGCACGAAGAACATTGAAGATGGCGAGACCGACAGCGCGTTGGAGAACGGAAGGGGGGATTTTGACAAGTGATTTGCGAGTGAAACCCGTTGGGTGAAGAGGACCCTTGGCACTGGGCGATGTAGACGAGCTAAGGTCTGAGAAGTGTAAGTCAGTGTAAGTAACACAAGATATATATGAATGATATACTCACCGGTGAAAGAGTGAAGGATCCGAGCAGCCTTGCTGCACTCCTTGTCCATCGTAGAAGGCCACCATCCCTCGGCCCCAATCAAGTGAGCAGCTTTGTTCAACGGAGAATCAGCCTTGGAGCCGGTCTCGTGAAAGTGTTGACCAGCCGTTGGCTTGCTGTTCAGGAAGGCATCTCGGTCTTGCTGCTCGGTTTGGTAGTGTTCGGTGTTATCGGGGTGGGTGCTGTACGAGGGAAGTTGGCCGGCTTGCTTGAGAGGGTCAACGGCCTCGATGGATTTGTTGGAGGCAGAGTAGAGAGTCATTGTAAGTGCTGGATGGTATATTATAAGTGGAGGTAGTTGTATGGAGATCGACGATGATTATAAGACACTTGATTGTGATGTTCTGATATAAATCCTCTCTATCAGGCAGCGCCTTCGTCCTTATATGTCCTCCATTAGAGCATCTCAAACACGCTCAGCTCGCATTCTCTTGAATTACGCAATATATCCCACCCAAAATATCAACTACCATCGCCCCTGTGCGCAGTGAATGCGGCCGCCTGGAGCAGATGGATGTATGGTGCGTGGACGTGAGGCGCAGTAATCACCCAACGAAGAGCGAAGAGCGAAGAGCGAGCAGTAAGCACGCGCATGGTCGAACCAGGGATGCAGACTGACACAGAATCTTCAGCGATGACATAATGGTAGTTCAAATATACGTGATTCAAGTAAACGGAGATCTTCCAACAGTATAGCACTTCGCACTCGGGTAGGTTTTCAACACAAGGCTTGACCTTACCAAGCTTAAGTGGCTTCCAATAAACTAGTGCTTCATATACCAAATCCACAGACCAGTCTTCAACAAAAAGCATTAAAGCGCTTGGCTTTCGTGGCTCAGTTGGTTAGAGCGTTGGTCTCATAACAATTGTTGTGATTTGATCCTAGATCAGAGTAATCCAAAGGTCGAGAGTTCGAGCCTCTCCGAGAGCAGTTCTTTTTGCATCCTATCATGATTTCTCCGTCCCTACGGAGATGGTGGGGCGCTCGTTTTGTCTTTGTTGGTTATTGTGCAGAAGCCAGAGGCCAACATAGATCATGCCTAGGATTGGATTGCAGTCACCAAAGTTTCCAAGTGAAGCATTTATTTACCTTGTCTCCGGCGGAAGGCCTCGGATCGTCTTCTTTGACGGTCACTCCTGGTGGTTCCATACTGTATGTAGTATGTTGAATTGTCATGATTATATAGTACATTCGTCTGATCACAGAAAGCCTGTCCTCTAGTTATATTTCCGACTACATATTGCTGCGTTTAGACGTAGTTTTAGCCATGTCCGAGCCTACCCATAGTTTCTCAAACCACCGTGTTTCTTCCAATACCTTTCATGCATTCAACAATCTGTCCAATGGACACAAAAAATTGATTCCAAAACATACAACACCGGGGATTCGCTGGTCGTCACCGACCCAACTACTAATCCGGCGCTTCGAAGCTTGACTAAGGGAGAGCGGACGGGATCCCGTATTCTCTTCGAGCTTTGGTCGTATGTGCTTAGGGAGGGGGGCAATGGTAATCATAAGGAATGGCTGCTCGCATGCCTTGAGAGTATTGAAGGATTGATAGATTGACCTTGCATAACTTGCTCGTGGTAAAATGGCATATAATAAAGCATCATTAACATCACGACCCGCGATGCCCTCTAATTGCTTAAGAAACGGTAGTATAAAGCTATATCCGAACTGTAAGGATCTCGTTCCTAATGATAAACCACTAATGAGCCAATGTCAGGTGAGGCGACTTCAACTTGGAAACGAGTTCTTGGCGAATAGAGAAGCAGAGAACGGCCCGCGGATGCCAAAACGAGACGTGATACGCGGATAGTTTCTAGCCTGGCAGAGCCGACAGCGGCTACCCAGCCTTATATAAAAAGTGTTATAAATAGAGGTGAATAAACGGCGAAACTATTTGTTTCAGGTTCTACATTAATTATTCTGCCTAGACGTGGCTAACAAATGGCAGCAGGCAACTTCAGTATAAGCATAAGTTACGCGTATTAGTACTGTGTGCTGTTAAAAAGTTGAGTGCGTGCAGAAATGACGGCAGACCCTGGACCCATGATCACGTTACGTCATGAGTGGCAGAAGCAGAAAGTCGAGAGTGGAATTAGGGGTTCAGGGCAGCTCCAAGCCCGCCATATCTCACAGCGTGTCTGTGTGCGTAACTGTGATTATTACTACTTATAGTATACTATTTACGAACAGGTTCAACGTAAAACAAGAATTGACAACTTCTTGTTCCTCCCACTCCTTACTCCAGGATCATATCCGCTCCCTTCCCTCCTGTTTCCCCTCTTTTGCAGTATCATATCGCCTCTCCCACCGCTTCGCTGACGACACAGCGAAACCAAGGTTATCGCAGTCTGTTGGGGGCATTTGCTGTCGTGTCTCACATTTACCGACTAAAACAAAACCTGACTCGGATTGTTTCTCCTTCTTCCCGCGGACGCCGAGTTCCACCTTCGTCGTCCCCCTCCAAGACGTGGTCGAATGTATCCTCAACATTGATCGCGACACGATATACTGCACAACCGCGAATATGAGCTCTTCGATAGATGCTCTTCCCAATGGGAACGGCCATGCCGGCGAGCATGACCATGTTCTCCGTCCTCGACCGCGCAAGCCCAAACATTCACAAGTGTCTGAAGTTCTGCGCATGTCAACAGCGGACGATAGCGAGGGACACCTCGTGCCGGATAATGCCAGCACAGGGACAGCCAGTGGATTGAATAGGTATGGTCCAAAATCCATCGAGTCCGCTCAAGCTAATTGTATCAGTGGTTGTTCTACACCCGTCCCTGAGAATGCGCCTCCGTCAGTCAAGGTCCTCTCTACCGTTCGAAAGCAAGCTCGCGCAGAGCAACGACGCCGAATATTTCCTACAACTGAGTTTGCCTCACGCGTCAGCCACTTCGACCCCGAAAGCGACTACCGGGACTTCCATGGCTTCTTTAACCTCTTTTGGATTGGTCTGGCCATCATGGGCATAACCTCCATGCTGCGTAATTTGAAAGACACTGGGTTTCCTCTGAGAGTGCAGATATGGGGTCTTTTTACCGTCAAGCTTTGGCATCTTGCCATTGCCGATTTCCTTATGGTTGCGTCGACTGCTGTCAGTCTGCCTTTGAACCGCGCAGCTCGGAATGCGAAGCCGGGTGGCTTTATGGCTTGGAATAAGGGTGGTATTGCTATCCAGAGCATGTACCAGGTTGCTTGGCTATCGCTTTGGATCATTGTGCCCTTTTACTTCGAATGGACATGGACCTCGCAGGTGTTCTTCCTTCTGCATACCATGGTGCTCTTGATGAAGATGCACTCGTACGCTTTCTACAACGGGCACTTGTCACATACGGAAAAGCGACTATATGCTCTCGACAACCCCTTCTCGCCTCCCGACCGACGGCCAGCCTACCAATACCCTTCTGCCGATCTGCCAGCCAGTATCACGAATGGAGAGCCTGCCAGTACTAGCGGTAAGAAGCGCCGTCGACAACGTAGCCGCAAGAGACGTCAGCAATCCAAGCGGAACGGCGGCGACGACAACAAGAGTAACGACGAGGCGGATGTTACCAACAACAACTATCTAGTCCCAAGCCCTCCCGCGAGCGGCAGCAACAGTGCCGATGAAGTCGACGAGTTACGAGAGGACCTCGCTCTTGAGCTTACGAGTCCCATCGGCAATGTCACATACCCAAATAACCTCACTTGGTCCAACTACATGGACTATCTCCTCTGCCCCACGCTCTGCTACGAAATCGAATATCCTCGAACCACCCACATAAACTGGATCAATCTCATTTCCAAGATCGTTGCAACGTTCGGCTGCATCTTTCTCTTGACCATTATTTCCGAAGATTTCATCCTTCCCGTCCTTACAGATGCCTCTGAGCGCCTCGATGCCGTTCCCGCCGTATCGTCCCTTTCCGAGAAGGCCCTCATTCTTGCCGAGACCATTTCTTGGCTTCTCTTCCCTTTCATGCTCACATTCCTCCTCGTTTTTCTTGTTATTTTCGAATATGTCCTCGGTGCATTCGCCGAGATTACCTACTTCGCAGATCGACATTTCTACTCTGACTGGTGGAACTCAACCGACTGGATGGAGTTCTCGCGCGAGTGGAATATTCCCGTGTATAGCTTCCTTCGACGTCACGTCTACAGCGCTTCTCGAGCTCGTATTGGCAAAGGCGCTGCTACCGCGTTGACGTTCCTGATTTCCGCCTTTGGTCATGAAATCGTTATGGCATGTATCACCAAGAAGGTCCGCGGGTATGGCTTTATTTGTCAGATGTCTCAACTGCCAATTGTCATGCTCCAACGCACAAGATGGGTTCGTGGCAAGAAGACCTTGAACAATGTCTGTTTCTGGGCTTCAATGGTTCTTGGTCTCAGCATGGTAAGCTTTAACTCCCACAATGTTGTAGGCCGTCACTAACAATTTCACAGATCTGTGCTCTCTACGTTCTAGTATAGTCACGAATCAAGCAATTTATGCCGTACCAGGTTTGCGACTCTACGAGTATGCTGGTCATACCAAGCCATTACTACGCCAGGATGTCAGTACAATACAAGTCGAAAAAATACCACCTGTGCCTTCAGGGAAATACATACAAATGGGCTCTTAAGATAAAGGAATGGGAAATGGACGAGTTACAAATGAGAAGCACTGAGCTGTTGTCACATAGCACAAGGATAGATAGATTTATACCCCAAAGTACACGTTGAATTTTGACTTTCATTTGATCTGGACAACATCCACCGATACCAAATTGACAATATGACGAGCAGGCTTAGTAAGTCCGCACAATAAGTAAGGTACGAGAAAAGTGAGCCTCATATAGTATCTTGAGCATCAAAGATTATATTACATCACACAAATCGACATCACATCAAGACAAGACAGTTGTTCTATACCATTTCCATTTCGCGTCTACTTCATCTCTCTCGTAATCATAGAGCTAACTAGAGTTACACCCCAGAATTGGGGAATTATGGCAGAATGGGCGGTTGCTCAAATCCGACAAGTCCGCATAAAAACCAGAAGACATAAAAAACCTTGTTGCTCGTAAAAACCGAAACCCTTCAACTCCGTTGACTTTTTGTGGTATCCCGTTTAGCATGCATGGTCGTTTAGTCAACCTCCTCCATGGCGCTATCACCAGTGGCGGCGGCAGGAGCGTCGGTGGTCTCAGCAGCCTCAGCAGGGGCAGAGTCGTCCTCCTCGATGTTGAGGCCGAGCTGGACGAGCTTGTGGATGCGGTCGGCGAAACCAGCAGGCTCATCGATGGTGAAGCCAGAGACAAGGAGAGAGGTCTCGAAGAGGAGCTGGACGATGGACTTGACAGTGCGGTCGTTCTCACCGTCAGTCTCAACCTTCTTCTTGAGCTCCTGGACGATAGGAGACTTGGGGGAGATCTCGAAGGTCTTCTTAGACGACATGTAGCTGGACATAGAAGTGTCACGGAGGGCCTGGGCCTTCATGATACGCTCCATGTTGGCGGACCAACCGAACTGGCCAGTTCGGATAGCGCAAGGAGATGAACCAAGCTTGTGGGAGACGACAACCTTCTCGACCTTGTCGCCGAGAACGTTCTTGAGTGCCTTGGCGAGGCTCTCGTACTCCTTCTCCTCCTCCTCGCGGGCCTTCTTCTCCTCCTCGGTCTCCTCAAGCTCGAAGTCCTTGGTGATGTCGACAAGCTTCTTGCCCTCGAACTCCTTGAGCTGAGTCATGGCGTACTCATCAATGGGGTCGACAAGGAAGAGAACCTCGAAGCCCTTCTCGCGGAGAGCGTCGAGGAAGGGAGACTTCTGGACAGCCTTGATTGACTCACCAGTGATGTAGTACATGTTGTTCTGGTGCTCAGGCATGCGAGTGACGTAGTCGGAGAGGGAGGTCAGCTCATCACCAGACTTGGTGGAGTTGAATCGGAGGAGCTTGGCCAAGATGGAGCGGTTCTGGGAGTCCTCGTGGATACCAAGCTTGAGGTTCTTGGAGAAAGCGCTGTAGAACTTGTCGAACTGCTCCTTGTCCTCGGCGATCTCCTGGAAGAGCTCAAGAGACTTCTTGACGATGTTCTTCTTGATGACCTTCATGATCTTGTTCTGCTGAAGGGTCTCACGAGACAGGTTGAGGGGAAGATCCTCAGAGTCGACAACACCCTTGACGAAGCCGAGCCACTCAGGGATGAGGTCAGTGGCATCATCGGTGATGAAGACACGGCGGACGTAGAGCTTGATGTTGTTCTTGGTCTTCTTGGTCTCGAACAGATCGAAGGGAGCACGCTTGGGAACGAAGAGGATAGCGCGGAACTCAAGCTGACCCTCAACGGAGAAGTGCTTGACGGCGAGGTGGTCCTCCCAGTCGTTGGAGAGGGACTTGTAGAAGGAAGCATACTCCTCCTGGCTGATGTCCTGGGGGTTGCGGGTCCAGATGGGCTTCTGCTTGTTGAGTTCCTCTTCCTCAATCTTGGTCTCCTTGACCTTCTTGGTCTTGGGCTTCTTCTCCTCCTCCTCGTCATCGACCTCTTCAATCTTGGGCTTCTTGTCATCACCCTCCTCGGTGACCTCCTCGGCCTCCTCATCAGGGACCTCCTTCTCGGTCTCCTTCTCGACGTGAAGGTAGATGGGGTAAGAGATGAACTCAGAGTGCTTCTTGATGACCTCCTTGATCTTGCTCTCGTTCAGGTACTCCATCTGCTCATCTTTGAGGTGGAGGATAATGGAGGTACCGCGGCCAAGCTGCTCGCCCTCGGTGTCCTCAGTGATGGAGAAGGTACCACCAGCGCTGGACTCCCAGACGTACTGCTCGTCATCGTTGTTCTTGGAGATGACGCGGACTTGGTCGGCAACGAGGTAGGCAGAGTAGAAACCAACACCGAACTGACCAATCATGGAAACATCAGCGCCAGCAGTCAGGGCCTCCATGAACTGCTTGGTGCCGGATCGGGCAATCGTACCCAAGTTGTTGACAAGGTCCTGTACATGGTTAGTTGCTGGAACATGACTACTGACACAGTTGAACTTACAGCCTTGGTCATACCAATACCGGTATCGCGGATGGTAAGAGTCTTGTTGGCCTTGTCAGGGATGATGTCAATTCGGAGGTCCTTGCCAGAGTCGAGCTGGCTAGGGTCCGAAAGGGCCTTGTATCGGATCTTGTCGAGGGCATCGGAAGCGTTGGAGACAAGCTCTCGAAGGAAGATCTCCTTGTTGGAGTAGACAGTGTTGATAATCAGGGAGAGAAGCTGAGAGATCTCAGCCTGGAACTCGAAAGTCTCAGCCATGGTGTCGGGTATCAAAGGGAATCGTGACTAGAAGAACAACGTTAGTGACTGAAGGAAAACTTGCTTGGTTTTATAGTTCTCCAAGTTTGTAGTGTGTCGGTGAGAGTGGTGATGGAGGGGTTCAGAAGGCTCTAGAATTCGAGCTTGCCAACAACCATGCGTTATGCATTACAAGCAAAAATAGCTAAATCCAGCAGACAGACGGTAGTCCGGTGATGAATTTTAAAGCTGTTCAAGCTGCAAAGCTTGGCGTAGCGAATAATCATTGGGAGCAAGAACTCGATGCAAGCTTCGTGCAAGGCTGATGGGAGGATCGCGGGGGAGGTTGCAACGCACGTACCTTGGGATATTCGTTACAGAAAGGAAAAGGCTAGACAATTTGGCTCGTCTAAAGTAGATAGCTTGAATCTCCTGTGAGAGGAAGGAGAAAAGTTCAAAGGCAAGAGAGAGATGAGAGAGATGTGATGTTTGAAGAGAAGGGGAAGAAAGATTCGAGGCAGAGGTAGGTACAAGAAAAATATGTAGGCTGGCGGCCGGCCCCTCCTTCCTTCCATCTGCTTCTCCCAATGTGAAGTGTTCCATGAGATTCTACGACCTAGCGCCGCCTATCTTACAGCTGCTGGACACTGGCCCCTCCCGTCCCCCCGCCTTCCGCTAGGGTGCAGCACTGCAGCACTGAGGGGCGCTGGAAGCGAGTCTCTTGTCTCAGGCAGGCAACCACAGCAACCGCCCGCCTTTGCACTAGCAGGTGGGTACAAAAAAAAGAAAGAGATTCCAACCTCTGAGTGATATTTAGTGACACTAATAATATTTAGCCACTTATCGACTGCAAGTGGCCTATAGCTGGCTGTACATTTCTGTCAGATGTCGACAGGATCCCGGTGTTATTGGGCACCACCTGACTAGATAAGTTACTGACAGCTGTACGTGAACAACAAGTGGCCAAAACTGCGTGAAGTTTGCCTCTGCTAACAATTCGAACGTACCCGGTACATGCTATGCTTACCCCAAAAAAGCACAGAGAGACCAGGCGGCAAAAGGCACGTTTCCCTAGCTTATTCTAGACTGATTGGCTAGATTCGACCAGAGGCTTCCACGTTTCCTCCAACCTTGATGTGCCTCGCCTCAGAATGTTCCTCTTTTGCGTGTTCAGGTACCACAAGTATCCGAGTCAATGATTTGACTGTTGCGATAGCGGGAAAAGAGATTTCACTGATCTACATGATTCACACGTAGCTTAATTATGACGGCGAAAAAATATGTTTGTTGCAGAGTGCCAGAGCCTTATCACCTTTGTCTCGATTCTGAGTGTAAAACAGCCCCTCATTCGAGTCGAGGCTGAAAAGACCCTTGTCCACGTTCCTAGGCTTTCCATGACAAAGTCCCACCGCTTCCTTCCCCCTCGATTGATCGAATCTTCTAGCCATTCACGTCGGCTGATGTTTGTGCTGCCTTTGCTTGAAAATGGAGCCAATCGAGGCCTGCCAACTAACTATAATATCCTGACAATGAGTTTGTAGTAGCTGTGCTGAGGCGGGCTTGTGATTCAAGTAGACCAATGGGATTCGACATGGAAAGCAGCAAGGCTGAGCGCAAATGTATGTACAAACAGCTAAAGTACTCAGGGTTCAAGAATAGCAATTCCTTTTCTTCCTTACAGTCAGCATGCCCTTGTAATTAGAATAAAAAAGAAGCCTGAGAGATAGCATTGTGGTAACAGATCTACGGGTAAGACTTTTCTGAAGTCTGTAAAATCTTTGAGTAGAAGGGTCTCAGATTTATATCGCACCACTTAGAAAGTGTGTGCTGCCTCAGCAACTGATACACATTTGGCATTCTCAGGTTAGGCAACTATATGTTAATGGATGATGGCAAAGGCAACCTCTCAGCATGGAAAAGAGTAGTTAATATGGTAATTCGTATATTCCTTATCATTGTGGTCATGAACCTTCGAGAAACAAAACACGTCAACTCCATGCTCTCCACCTAATCTTATCCATGGATGTTATACAGGGTACTATACACGTAAACCCAGATTCTCGACATGATCATCACATCTCCAACACCCCTCCAACCTGCCTATACCTTCTATCCGCATACAAAAGTCCAAACTCCTCATTCTCCTCTTCACCAACCCTCACCATCTCTACCACCTCTCCCACCACAATGACATGATCCCTCACTCTCATAAGGCCCTCCTCGGGGGCATCTTTCAGCACTCTACACCGCAGTGCAAACATGACACCGTCCTCTTTCAACACGGGCGCCTCCTCGCCGTCTTGGCGATATTTTAGCCCCTTAAATACAGTCCCGCTTACATTGCCTTTTGTAAAGTGACTCGCGAGATTTGCGCCTTGCTCATCGCCGGAAAGGATGTGCATATTGAAACCCCCACTTGCCCTTATAGCATCCAGCGTTCTGCTCGGCGTTGCAATGTTGAATGTGACGAGAGGTGTGGGTGTGAGTGTTAATGATGTGAAAGACGACATTGTCATGGCGCGCGGGCCGTCGCCGGGTTGGTTGGATGTGCACACGACAACGCTGTGTGGGAGAAGACGCATTATTGAGCGCAGTTGTTCGGGGAGAGGAACTTGTTTAGTCGGATGGACGGTTGGAGCTCTGGCTGGGGATGTATGCCATGGTTTTGAGGCCGAGGATGTGTGGTTTCTTCTATCTAGATATACAGCATTAGCTAGAGTGCCGCATGTGGGATAAGAGATACTCACAATGTTGAGGCCATTGCCACGAACAAGACCCCGGTACCAATATTGTAGATCTTCTAGAGCCCTCGCAACCTTTCAATGTACTTCTCAAATTCTCAATATTCCGCAGGGAGCTCAACCCTCTGGTCCCGCCTCTCGTCATGATAAGTGCTGTCGCAGCGCCATTGCGCAGCGCTCGGGAGCTCTTCATTGCCCAACACAGCGCATTATCGACGAGCGCACTTGCAAGGACTTCGAGTTAACCTTGAAAGGCTTCTTATAAGACACTCTGTGTAGAAAAAAGCACCTTTCAATCCACTCGTTTTCGCAGGTTCGGAAGGCCGAGCCAGTCCAGAAATGACGAGCAACAATTCATTTCCTTATCGATAAGCCCCAAAGCCCCTGCTTGTGTACCCGCCTTCGGACCTCGCATCCTAAATTTTACCGGTCGACTTCAAGCCTATCTGAAGCTTCAACACCCGTCCACGGTTGTCGATCGCTCTCAACTCTGCCTACAGGGCTGCCAATTCGTCTCCTCTGGCCTCGCTCCCGCAGAGCTTCCATCTCACAATGGCCAAACTCTCTATCTCGCCGGCGACTTTCTCGCCCATCCGAACAACGCTCTCAACACCATCATATTCACCAACCCGTCTCTCTCTCGGCCAAGTCCGACACGCAACCTTCATCCCCCGACCTCGCCGACCATACACATTCACACAGCTTGTTACTCTGTCCGACGGCTCTTCATACACCATGCGGACGACTTCGCCGCTGCCCATCTACCGTGCCGCAAAGGACACACGCAACACATTGCTGTGGCAGCCATCCGAGAGGTCGCTCAAGAACGTCGAGCTTGATGAGGCTGGTAGACTGGCTGCTTTCCGAGAGCGGTTCGGCCGTGCCTACGATTCCGCTAGTGCCAAGGAGGTCAAGGAGGGTGAGGAGCCTGCTGAGGAAACCGATGGAGGTTATGCGGATCTTATAACTGGATATGCGCCTTCACAAGATGCGAACACCATGAGGGACTCAGGACCCAAGAAGCAGGCCAAGAAGAGAAAGTAAACGATGATGACATTGGGGTTAATGAAAGGAACGATTTTCGCAACCATCATGGCACTTCACCCAACTCAGCCTGTGGGGTATAAATGTGTCTTGTATAAATTTACTGGCAAGGTTCGAGAATTGGAGGTATGCGGTTGATGGGGGGTGGTTTGATATGTACAACAGTTTAAAAGCCCCCGAGGTTTGTAAGATATAAAAACACACGTCTCCAATTCTCGGAATCGGTCAATGATCAAACATCCCCTTTCGACGTGAACGTGATTCTCCTCCTTCTTCATCAAGAGCTTAACTCTGTCGCTAATAGATGGAACTGTGGTATTCCGCTGTGGATAGCTGCGCCCATTTATACTAATCAGAGTCTTCGTCTATCCTTGCTCGAGCACGGTCGACGGCGGTATCACCTCCCTTTTGCTGTTGCTGTTGCTGCTGGTATACCGGAGGTCTATAAAATACCGACTCGTCGTCCTCAGCGTCAAGCTGCATCAAAAATGTCTCCCACTTCTCGATAAGCTGTAATTTATTAGCACTCATTTCCTCAACCGAATGTGACCAGTGTACTCACCTCCTTTTGCGCCTCAACTGCGCTCTCAAGGAACGTCTCAACTCCGCTCTTAAAATCCTCGACCTTCTCCTTCTCAAACCGGTCAAGCTCACTTCTCATTAATCGACCCATATCCTCAAAGAGGAGCCTGGCTTGATGCACCTTGCGCTCTGACTCGCCAACTTCAGCCCCCATTTGGTTCAATCGATCTTGCTGACTCTTTCCTTGTCTAAGGAGCTTGTCCTGGGTAGCCTTCTTCTTCTGAAGTTCAGACTCAGCAGCATGCCATGAGTAGAAAGCCTTTTGCCGCTGGCCAAACGCCTGCTTGACCGAGCCAATCAGGCGGATGTATTCCTCAAGGATGATACCAAACGTCAGAACGTCCTGCTGGGCTTGGCGTTCGTAGACATCTTGGATGGTAAGCTGAAGCTCAGAAAGAGCATCGAGAGGGCCTGATAGCGACGGCGACAGCTCGACCGTAGAAAGCGCATGGAGGGAAGCTGAGAAATCACCAGCAGCCTCGGCCATCATCTTACGTTGACCGACCATGGTCTCCATAGCCTTGAGAAGGCCCTTGAGCTGGTTCTCAAGAGCATCCAAATAGACCTTACGGTCATGGAACCAATCGTCTTGCTCCACAAACTTGTTGCCGCCTCCAACGTTGATGCCCAGAGACCCAAGTACACCCTTGCTCTCGGTAGGGATAGGGTCCCTCCTTTCCTTGTGCTTGATATCAACATTAAAGGTTTCGCTTTCCAAGAAGAGCTTCAAGTCGGGATCGTGCTGCAGTGTGGGGTGTATCGCGGTCTTGTTCAGCATCTTCTCAAGCGCAGCTCGTCGACTCTCAACAAAGTTGCTATCGAAGCGACCGACAGCCTGCTTGTCAGGGGGAGGTGGCACGACGATTCCAGGGTTGTTGCCGTGAAGGGTATTGTAAAGCCAAAGGAAATCGCGGTATCGGCGCTTGACTTCGAACTCGGGCTGCTTGTACCCCTTTGAAGTGGTCTGTTTCTGCTGCGTTAATACTGAATTGAGTCAATTGGAGGTTTAAGTCCTCATACCTTGGTTCGGACAGAGTACACAATGTGGGAACTCGTCAGATCGCCAACTTTGTGAGGATCTCCAACCGTGATCTGGAACGTTGGCTTGGCAGCTTGCTCAATACTAACACTGGGCTGGTTGCTGCTCCTTACGGTGCTTGGCTGCGCAACCTCAACAGGTGGAGGTGCGCGAGGAGCCTTCGGTCCATCGTTCTCCTCATCGTCCACATGGTGAGGATCCGCAGGTCGTCGCTGCTGTTGAGGTTGAGGCATGGTGGTACGAATCACCATCTGCTCCTTTTGCGGAGGCACCGGAGGGGCATCCTGAGCAAAACCATTGTCTTCGGGAACGGCGCCGAGGGGACCGAGAGGATCATCGACAGCTTCGAGACGAGTGGGTTGGGCGACCAGGCGACGGGGCCCTCTCGATGGACGAGGGGCGGATGAGGAAGCGGAGGGAGCTGGGGTAGATGCCTGCGAGGCCGAGGCCGAGCCTTCAGGCTGTGATGCCTGTTGCGATGCGGCCTGTGACGAATCGGCCCAAGGCGATTCTTCGACGTCCATGGCTAATTGATGCGATCACGAGCTTTGGAGCTGAACTGCCACTGTCGTGAGTTGGTGGTCAAAGGTTGATAGTGGCTTGGGAGGGAGGTTGGAAGCTTGGAGACCATGCACCCACGCAGGCGGACGTCAGCGGAGACGGCCCCACTCTTCCCCGTAAGGCAGGTACGTATCATAATATCAACTGTCCGCGAACAGCTTCAAAGGCAGCCTCCCCAAGTGATACTCTTGTGTAAGATCAAGGCTCAGACATTCCCAGAATTTGTTGATCGATTTATTTTATTAAAACCTAAGTCACCTAGATCCTGCTAAAAATCTGTCAGATTATCAGCCAAGATGCTTATTTGACTTGCGATCTAGTTCCCAGTTTCTTCGATACAACCCCCTCGGCTAAGTTCAGGATTCAAGATGCATCCCAGCCATCGCTCATCTTCCCATTGGCAACGGCCATAAGTGCTGAGCCAGATTATACCATTGCG
The DNA here is from genome assembly GCA_012977755.1 of Fusarium nurragi. Classification (NCBI taxonomy): domain Eukaryota; kingdom Fungi; phylum Ascomycota; class Sordariomycetes; order Hypocreales; family Nectriaceae; genus Fusarium; species Fusarium nurragi. The sequence goes on along the minus strand of JAALXI010000210.1, from coordinate 90,976 downwards.
CCTCTTCTAATCGCTTTACCAAGCTCCAGCGTCGACTATTCGTGAGCTGTCGCCGCCATTCCCAAATCTATCCCAAACTGAGCGGCAAAAAGTTGCTTTCGGTATTTCTCATCAGCAACTAGGTCGGTCACCTCACGTTCCTAACGCTCGGGGTCGTAACAGCCTCCCACGATCACCAGGTTCATCCGTGTAAATTTGACCTTCATCACTGGCGTTTTCTTTGTCGGAAACGCACTGATCTGATCGGGAGTGACCATGACCTCCTTGTTCTTCTTCTTGTGAGTTCCAGTAGTCCCGCTTCCGCCAGCTTGCCCCGTTGTTCCAGCTGCAACACGAGAAGCTTCGCCAACAGCGCCCCCTACATTTGTGCTGTCTGCTCCCGTTGCTGTCGCATCATGGCCTGCCTGCTGCTGGCTTGCCTTTTGTGGATCAGCAGGCAGCTCAACATCCCAGAGTCGAACTGTGCCGTCTTGACCACCGGACGCAAGCACGTTAGATTCAACGCTGAAACTGAGTGACCAGATGCCACCTTTACCATGGCCACGCGATCGCTTGATGCGTGTTCCCTTGGCAAGGTCCCAAAAGAAGATGTTACCTGCGCAGTCGGCACTTGCCAAGATCTTGCCGTTCGGCGCGCATTCCATTGCGGTGATATATTCGTTGTGTCCTGTGAATACACGCACGCAACCGCCAGTCACCACAGACCACATGCGAATCGACTTGTCGGTCTCATCAGATGCCGAGAAGACGTAAAGGCCGTTCGGGTGCCACGCAAGCGCAGAGATAGCCGTATCATGTCCTACCAACAGTCGCTGAGGAGAAGCATGATCTTGCATCCATACTCGAACAGCCTTGTCGTATCCACCGCTAATAAAGTAGTGTCCATGAGGACCCCAGAGTGTTCTGAATGCAGGTCCATCATGGGATTTATACAAGCATAGGCAGCTCCAAGATTCCAGCGACCACAGACGGATCTGGCCATCCGCTGATGCAGATAGCAACAGCTTAGGCCGTGTGTCCATGGCCGTGTTTGACTTTCCTTCGTCACCAAAGAGTTTCTGCGGAGGACCAGATACGGCATCGGAGAAGGATACATCGTAGACAGGACCTGAATGTCCGATGAGCTTGCGGCTGTTGAACTTGGCGTCCTTCTCATGCGCGTTCATCGTAGGTAGGGCTTTACCATCCAGTGACCATACGCGGATGTACGACTCAGTAGTACCGGCGGCCACCAGCTGCCCATCGTTGGAAAAATCCATACAAGCAACACTATCGTTTGTTAGCACCAATACTTCTCTCCGGCTTCGTCTCTCTAAAGTGTATTTACCTTCCAAGCGTGTTGTGAAAAGTAAACATGCATGCGCTGATAGATACCCCCACGCCTCCTGTTGCGCCATCGATCTTGAATCGGTCACGATTTTCTCGGAGTTTTTGCATCTCTAGCATGATGTCTCTCGGCCTGGAAGGCGGTAAAGGCAACTCTGCTCTGCTAGGGACATCTGCGCTCTCCTCGCGCTTGATCTTCTGGTCGAACTCCTCCACCAGTGAAGTCTTGCCAGGAGGAGGTGGGTTTCGTCGCTCTTCTTCTTCGAGCTCTGCACGCACATCCTCGCGAAGATCTCCTTCCATAGGCAGGGGTCCAAGCTTCAAAGGAGCTGTTGGATCGAGAACATCTTTGTTAGACAGTCCAATGTTGACGCCAGGGATACCCTCGTTGGTGTCCACACTCTCGATCTCCATGTTCCTTGATCTCCTGTACACAGCTTCGAAACTGAAGGGTGTGATAGGTCCACGTGCAGTAGAATCAACCTGACAGTAGGTTGCCAAGAGTTGTCGGATCACGGAACCTCCTTGGTCTGATTCACGCTCCAAAAAATTGAAGAGGTCACCGCTAGCATGCTGGTTTAGAGGAATTCGGTACTTGTTCTCCCGGTACAGCTTTGTCATGGGATTCTCGCCGATATGCTGGGGCAGTGTGATAGTCGCCAGCGTCTTGAGATCATCTGCATGGACTGGTTGAAAATTGGGGCCAATATCTTTCAGAAAGACCTTGGCATCTTCGGTATAGGAATGGGTAACAAGCTCCAGAAAAGAATATACGAAGACTGGCCAGAGCAGTTTGGATAGTTCGAACTGGAGTTGTCAGCGAAGCAATAGCAGAAGCGTGATATTGACTCACCTTGTAGATGTCCAAGTTGTTCTCCACCCACTCACGAAGGAGACCGAAGGCCCTTTGGTACTTCTTGGGACCGAGGTTGGCTAGTTGGTAGATGGGTTTGCCATCAGGCCCAAGATGTTTTGATTCGGAGCGGAATACCTCTTCCGTTCGATTAAAGCCTCGCTTGAGCAGATAATCTGTAACCTATACATGATTGTCAGTCAGGTTCGATCTCAATGTAGAAACCATGATTGCCCGCCAGACGCGTGGTGAGCAAGGATGATATCAAAAGTCAATAGAGCGTGTTCGAGAATGGCTGACACCTTGACGAATTTTTTCTTCTGTCCATGGCTCAGGAGAAATCTGCTTGTTCACCACCGACATGATGAATACAAACAGCCGTGAATAGATGCGATGCTCTAGTCGAAAGGCAGCTCATATGTGTCTTGGGGAAGTTATTGCAAACGCAAACAGTGTCGCCAGAGGTTTGTGTGACTGGCAAACAGTAATGGGACACTTGGGTATAAGAAAGGGCAATAAACAAAAAAGTAAAGACTGATGGAAATAGACACGAGCAAGAAAAAGAATCAACCTACAATTTGGTTAAGGTTTTGGTTTGACATCGGCCCTCCTGTAGAGCCTGCCTGTCCTGCTGTGGTGGTTGCTGCATGCGCGGGAGCTGGAGGAGTCGCTGCTGGCCCTTGATAGCCACCTGGCACAGGGGCGCCTGGAGTTTGCGATGGCGCAGACATGATGGGGAAGGACAGTCGGTACTAGACGGAATGATATGTATCTCGGCGCGCCTGTTCGCGGCGCACACTTTGAGAGAAGAGGCCTCTCAGCTACAGCTCATAGCCCGGCTAATAATGCTTTGGTATTTGAGATAGCTCCTGGTTGGCAGGTAATGAGATGAGAAATCGCTACTACTATCTCAAGCCTGGGGCCTCGTCCAGCGATTATTGAAAGCTGAGTTGTTGTTTGATGGCATTACCGGGGGAAATTGAGAAGATCAATGGAAACCCGATATCAAGAATAAGATTTGATGACGCCTGAGGTGAGCAGGCCTAAGGTGATGCCGAATTGACGTGAACAAACTCAAGCGCGCTCAAGCTTCAGAAACCGCGACTGGTCGTTAGCCGAAGATTAAGCGACACAACACCACCTAGATCTCAGGAGACGACAATATGGGCTTAGATCATGAAATCTGGTTTACCTCGAATTACATGCGCATTATACGCTCCCCTAATTTGTCTCTGGGCCTTTTCGCTATTGTTACGTTCGAATTGATTACCTCGTTGTTGAACCACATGAGCGTGCATGCACGGTCCCTCCTGTCAATGAGATCTGCCCGAATAGTGGGTACGCAACCTCCAGGCAACCTCCCTCGTTACACTTCAACCTCAGCTGTAAGGCGTTTTCTAAGGTATACATCCATGTCATTGTTCAACGAAAATAGTGTCACTTGCAACTTAACGGCAGATTCTGGATACTCTTCGCTAATATTGGTAACGCGTCTTGGATCTGCACGAAACTTTTACTTCTGGGCCTTTTGTTCAACTAAAAATTCGAGCATAACTTCAACTGCATTTAAGCATTATCGACTATCTACACGAAGGTGTTCACTTCATCGTCGTTCACAAACATGTCTTCACCAGATGATGTCGACATGGGCGGCGCCGAGACGGCGCGCGCCTACGAGCCCTTCACGGTGGAAGAAAACATTCGTCAACTCAATGCCATCGACCAACATATGGTTCAGCTCATGAAGCACACCGCCACAGCACTCAACTCACTCACGATACCCTCGTCGTCAGAACCCAACCAGAACCTGGATCCAGCAGCCGAGACTACCAAGCCACCACTAGATCCTCCCGCACAGAAGGAGACATTCCGCTCTGCAACAGATTCATTTCTCACCACACTGCACACTGTCGATGTCAAGATGAAGCGTCAGATCTTTGCTCTCGAAGAGGCAGGCATCATCGATTTGGCTCCGCCTAAACGTCAAGAGACTGAAGGGCCTATCCTAACAGCGCAGCCTATCCTCCCATCGCAAAGACCCAACGGAGTGGGGGCGGTGGGCAACATCGGTGCAGGTTGGCTAAACAGTCGGGGTACGAGAGTGGAGAGAGATATGGAAGCAGAACTCTGGGACAAAGCCAAGGATCTGTTGAAGAAGAACGAAGCTAAGAATGAGTCACCTTCAAAATAGGGGGTTGTTCTTGGACTTATTAGCCTTCGAGAATTGGGTGTATAAAAGCATGAGCTTTGGTTCATGGTCGAATAGGGTTAAAAAGATCAACAGAACATTTGGCGAGTATAATTATAGAGGGCAATGTTAGACAGACGTAAGCTCATGAAGACTTCAATATCTATGCCCATTCTCTTGATCCGCTATTCGCCTACCCTAACACTTATTTGACCTTTGGCGATCAGATCTCAAAGACTCAGCACAACAATAACTACGTAGATATTGAGCACCTGAAGAATATTGAAACTCGGGAGTGGATTGTAAAAGAGATGTATAAATTATGTCACCTTCTCATATCAGTACAAAGGTGAGCGTACAGTGTCAACTATCAGTGATGTACTACGCGATCGACCAGGACCAGGTTGTAACGCCCAGAAATATACTTAAATAGTATGCCTCGATATCAACACAGTATGCGGTAGTTGAATTCAACCTCCGCATGATCACGTCCCGTCAAATGAGCATCCGGCCGGCGACCAAGTCGAAATTGACGGTTGATGAGCAAGGAACTTTCACGGATGTACGGACGTCAGTACAGAGGGAAAGCCAGCACTAGATCAATTGGCAAATAAATTTTGGGATCCTTCGAGGCCAAGACTTATAATCTCTTGGTTACCACTTCGGGACCTGTGGCGGTTCGTCGGATACCCCAGCTGTCCATGACAGTCAAACCAACGCCTCACGGACATGAATCTCAAGCAAGAGAGTGCCTTGGATCAAATTACCAATGATTTAGACTACCTACCTACACTGCTAGTGAAATCAACACCGACCGTCAACACCATTGAGAAAACATGGCATTCTTGCATTCGGGTATATCGGACCCAGAAGACGCACGTCGCTCTAGTAGCGGACAAGAAAGCTCCGGCAAACCCTGTCGTTCTAGGCTTTAGTGCACCGGGACCAGACATCGTGCACAAAGGAGCCAATCACAATCGTCCTTTGTGTAATGCCAGGCCTGCCGAAAGGTCCGGAATGACGCCCTCAGTGGCTCAAAGGATGGACCCCCCTGGAAGGTCGGCGCATGGCAGGAAGCAACACAAGAAAACAACTCTGAGTTTCCCATTTCCTCATTTCTAAATATCTCTTCCTTCATTCTTGGTCTCCCTAGAGGAGTTTGTAGCCTGTCGCCTTCGACAGAAGCAATTATTTACTTGCCCTGCCTCTCCGACCCGCTGTCTCTTCGCTTATCGAGCCCCATTCTCAGCGATTTACGGCTTATAATTGAACCATCGAGCGCCGCTAAATCATCGTGACGATCCCCGCCGACGGTTGCTGCGAGGAAAGGACCGAACCTTGATTGCCGGGCATTCTTTTGAATTTATTGGATCGCGACGTACATGCAGGAGATTTGTACACGACACGATCATGATGGACGGTTATAAGCCAAAGACCGTCGCGGCGCCTTGGCTATTCAAGATTGCGACGATTGCGCTTGTTCCAATTGCACAAGCTCATGAACACGATGCAAGCCAAATTCCCGATGGCGAGACGGTTTCTCTAGAGCCTTTGGTGCGTTTATAATCAAGACGGTTAGAACCAGTGGCTGACGACCAGTAGGACACGGTGTTATGGATTCATATCTTCATTCAAATGTTGGCATATGGCGTTATCTTCCCGACTGGCATGGTTCTTGGTGTAGGTAATTCCGTGGCACGCGTTTCAAGCGCAGTATTGATATCTTCCAGATGACCAAGAACCGATGGCATGTTCCAACTCAGGCTGTCGGAACGATCCTCGCTATTCTTGGGTTCTTCCTTGGCCATGCGCATAAAGGTCGCCAGTTTATCCCGAATCACGTCCACGGAAAATTCGCGTACATTCTCCAGCTCCTACTCATTGCGCAGGTCGTTCTTGGACTTTATCTCAGGGGCCACTGGGAGAAGGGCATCAATGGCAAGATCCGAAAGTTGATCCGACCTTGTCATTCCTTCATTGGCAAGCTGATGCCCGTGTTGGCATGGACGCAGATGATCTTTGGAGGTATCACAGCTCTTGGCTTTTGTCAAGGAGACCACACGGGCCAGTGTGCAGCCCATTTCATCATGGGTGGTGCATTCATCGCCTACGGAATCCTTCTTACCATAATTCTCGTTGTTGGTCAACTCTGGATCCGTCGCAACGGCCGCTCTCAGGAATTCTACGATAGCATTGTCATTGCAGCCTGGGGTTGCGTCAATACCTTTACCGAACACCGCTGGGGCACCGATTGGGTTAAGAATGACTGGCAGCATACGACGATGGGTATCATATGGTGGTGTGCAGGTCTAGCTGGCATTTGGCTGAGCAAGGACCGCGACGGAAACCCGAAGCGCAACTTTATTCCCGGTTTCGTCATTCTCCTCACTGGCTGGGGCATGTCTGCTCATCCTCAAGAGTTGATGGTTAGCGCTGCTACGCACACCATGTTCGGATATACTCTTATGGCTGTCGGCATCACGCGAATTATTGAGATTGCCTTTGTCCTGAGAGACGGACACTCCATCTCAGAAGATGGCCGATCCATCAACAGTTTTCAGTTCATTCCGGTTTTTGTAAGTCAACCTTATTCACTAGTAATTGTATAACTAATCCTTGCAGTTGTTGTATGCCGCTGGCTTTCTTTTCATGGGCGCCACAGAGGAGCAAATGCAACTTGTTGCGGGTTCCGCCATGGACCACGTCTCATACATCCTCATCACCTTCTCGCTCGCCTCTCTCATGTTCCTCTTCGTCAACATGCTCATTGGTCTCTGGGACCGCCTCGCCCACCCGGTTCTGGACACCAAGGAGCTTGGTACCAACCACTACGCTGATGGCCTGGCTGTGGAAGATGCTCAAATGCGGGATGCCCAAGAATACGAGTTGGACGGATTGACAAGCGACGACGAAGACGATCCTAGTCAACAAATGCTCGGCCCCAACAGCGACAACACAAGAAGTAGGGCCAGGAACCAATGAAATCGTGTTGTTCGAGGCGGTGCAGATTGAGATCTACATGGTTCGTAATTTAAGTTGGTATATTTGTCCGTACATCGAGAACGGTTGTAAGATGGTCTGAAGCCATTTGGTGGCATATATATATGATGAGATGATTCAGTAACTAGGCGTTGGACGGCATAGGCAAGCATTATTTTCTGGAGATGTATTAAGTACATATTTAGGCGTACAATGAAAGGATATACGAAGCTACAGTACGGGACTGGACATACACCAAGATCACTCGGTCTACTGGTGGACCAACTTCATTATGAACCTACACCTAGAATGAAATCACGAATGGCTATCCTGGCCTGGCGGCTGTCCCGTCATTTCTTATACTCCAGTGTCATGAATATCACGTAAGCTTTTCCTAGTGCTATTGTCATGCGCCATGTATTCAAACCATGCAATGGGAAAGAAGATCATGGGTGAAACGGTCTTAACTTCCCCGCCCGGAGCTGGTTATCTTTCTGGTGGAGGCGTTCTGGAACATGCAAGACTGCCGATCTCCACGGCGGGGCAAAACTTAGCGCAGTCTCTCACCGAGCTCACCGAGCTTTTCGACCCCAGAGTAAAAAAAAAAAAGTTGAACCCTCCGATCGCAAAAACCCCATCACCACAATCGCCTCACACATAACCACAATGCCCTCCGTCGGAAACCCCAACGGCCCTTCCAAGAACCGTCTCGCGGCGCGCGCCTCCAGTGCCCGTAAAGAGCGACGTAAGCGATCCGAGGCACCCAAAGACAAGGTCGCAAAGGCCGATACGACAAGAGGCGCGCGAAAGGGTCTTTTGCCAACAAGTGGACCGCGGGCCAAGCTGAGCGCGAAAAAGCAGCGCAAGGTGGAGAAGGCTATGGCGCATGCGATGAAGAGGAAGATGGAAGCCGAGGGAGAGGCTGAGATGAAGGGTATGTGAATATGTCACATGTTGGAGAAGTTTGGAATGCTGATGTGATGTGTAGATGCGCCCGAGCTCGAGACTGAAGAGAAGACTAAGGAGGCTGAGATGGGTGATATTCAGTGAGGGATATGCGGTTGAGAGGGAAAGGCAGACAAAATGGACGGACGGACGGACGACGATTATCGCGAGCCTCGATCTGAGAAGCTTGCTGCAACACAGATGCGATTTAAACATTCCACCATACCACGATCATAGCGACGACAAGGGAACGCCGTCCCGATGAACAAGCATGGTATCAAGGATTTGAAGGAGACTGGAATGTGGGTGCAGACCACGAGAAGGATTATATACTCCAGTTCCCATCCAGCACCTGGTTCCCATGCTCGCAAACGCGCAACCAAGGGAAACACTAGACGTTTTCGAGAGTAATGAGCATCACGATTTGTTTTCAGCCCTTATATCTGAATCTCGGTCTACATGATAGAAGTCGTTGTGGCTAAGCAGAGGTCTTGACCTCTCAAGTGAAGTGACAGGTGATCCTACAATGTCGATCAGTTTGAGGCTTTCCATCTCATACATCATATCACTCACCAGATCAACCCGTTCCTGTGTTTTCTTTGCCTTTCTGATAGTGTTCCCAGGGGATGCTACTTATATTAGCTTATGAACTGGTACTGTTTTACATCAATTCACTTACTGGAGGTGTTGACTTGAATCCATCTCTGGAGGTTCGTGGTCCTTTTACTTCCGGCAGTGACCGTCTTTCCAGGGAAAGTCTTGGGAGGACTACTGGATGATCCTGCATTGCGAGTCAGAGCGATATCTACTGATACTTGTGGAGTGTCTTACTAGAAGCAACGTCGTCCATCCAATCGTGGATTCTCGCACTCGGAGTCATGGACTCGGAGTCTACGGTGACCCAAGAAGACGAATCCGAAAGTTAGATTACTTCGTCAACATCGACAGGCTCCCAATAATTGGCCGACTGGCCAATTGGAACAGGTTTATCTACTTAGGTAGCCTCGTTGACGCTTGTCGGCCGGGTCACGTTGCCAGTCTGGTTAACCCCTTAATCGCCCACCACAGCCACGAACAAATGTATTGATGGTCATGGCCCAAAAGCCAGAGCCAAGAAAGTCTTGCAACCAGGTAAAGGTAGACATGTTGGTTTCAAAAGATGGTATCGAGACAAGGTATGGTGGTACTGTGTGCCTAGAACCCATGAGGAATATGTGAAGGAGGATTGCAAAGATATCATCGGTTGAGGTTTGCTATCTAGTTGCTTTGAGGTAAATATAAGTGATCATTGTTGTTTGTTCAATTGAAGGTGTTAATAAGGGGGTCTACTGCTGTTTGACTCACTATCGCATATATTTGTGCTTGAAAAATCGGGATTATCATGAATTTTACTTTCTACTTCACTCCGTCTTTTGGAATTTGACTTCCAGAGGTCGTTATTTCAATATCTGATGAGGTACTATATATCTATTTCCCTTTATTTTGCTATGAAACTGGCTTTTATACCGCCAAGTTTGCGGCTGTGATCAATAAGTGCTGAACCAGTTGTCTATGTATGTCAAACAAAATATGATCAATTATATTAGTAGTATATAGTACTTATTATTTCGACACTGGCTGACTGATTTCACTGGCAAGTCTGCATAAAATTGTTGTGATCTGGTACACCCTTTCATCACTTAAGTATTCTTGATAGAGAATGAAATCACGATTCAGGAGCCGACAAAGAATCGTCTTGGTATCCATGAAAGATATTTTAGACAAGAGACACATCGATTGAGTGAATCAGTTCAGGTAAAGGCCAAAGAACAAAGGGACGGAAAACTCCTTCGACAAACACCCCGAAACAAAAGCATCTGTTGATCACGAAGCAGGAAATAGACGGATGATCAATTGATTGCAGCCTAACAGAGCCGTTTCTTGGAATGGATTGAATCTGAATGCCATAAGTCGTCTTGATCTGGTGATTATTCGTTTAGGCAGGTTATGATTCACGCCTCTTCTAAAGTGCCCCCTCCACATCATCTCCCTTCTTTAACTGCATATCGAGTGGACTAGGAAGTTTGATCTCAACCAACCTGAGCCCTTCCAACCATTCCTTGTCATTTTTACGCCTCTTACATCTGACTCATATCATTGACCTATCTTCTGGAGATGAACAGCAAGAAGCGAACTGCCGACGATATGTTGGGCGCTGACGATCGCCATGACCTTACTACTCCCAGGGCTTACCGCCGCCTGGAGGGCTTCATCAATGACGACTATTCCTCGCAAGGCATTACCACTCCCCCTCGTTCATCCTCGTCTGAGACTATCGGTAGGTCTTGGCCTGCTTAAAAGACCCTTGTGATCCTTTCCCTAACAATGATCTGCAGGTGAAAGTGAGATCTTCTCCAAGATCAGAGAGTTCAAGGAACTTCTGCTCAACGGCTTGCCCCTGAATCTCATGACAGCCGATTTCAAGAACTACCTCTTCTATACCTCCAACTATCGTCTCGAAGAAGCCAAGAAGAATGGTGCCAGGCTCACTGATATCGCTGTTGGAGAAGACTGTCTCCCTACATGGTTTAGTCACACCTGGGACCCTTCTGCAGAATCCCTTCACGATGTTATCCAAGATCGTCTCGTAAACCACGACGAAGCTCAACAAACAGGCACACTGGTGCGTGAGGCTATTATGTTGAAGGCCAACCAGAAGCTGGATGAGGCGAGAACTCTGGGACTGGGGCTGGAAGACATTCGGATTGGATTGAACCTGTTGCCTGTGTAGGGCGCTGCGGCAGACGAAGCGATCCGATTTCTATGTGAAGAAGAAGACGTTGGAGAGCAAGACGCTATGGACGAGGAGAAAGATGACGTTATGTTCAATGAGGATGATGAGTTCGATCACCCAGAAATCGCCGAGGACGTCTCGCTCGACCAAGCTGCAGGCGCCATTTCATCTGACGCCTCTATCGCCATGGAGATAGCTCCTCTCGACAGTTCCGACTCCGCCTCCGACTCCGACTCAGACTCAGACTCTGAATCAGATTACGATATGGGCTACGAAGATGATTTCGACGATGCCATCTCAGTCGATAACCTTTTCGACGTCGAGCCGTACTACACCGATTCCGATGACGACGAACCAAACATCTTTCACGGCGCTGAAGTCGTTGGCCTTTCTTCTCACCCCGCTAATGTCGACCTTGAGATTTACATGGTCGAAGATGAAGACGAGACCAGGGACCTCCCAGAGATGGAGCTCTGTTTTGACCTGGATGTTTATGAGAGGCTGTTTGGCATTCAAGGGGCGATCGATGTTGAGATTGAGGGAAGTCAGCTTATTTGCACTGGTGAGCTTTTTGAAGAGGATGAAGAGATGGTCTTGGATGAGGTGCATGATTCTTTTGTGGATCTTTCAGAGAGTGCTTCTGGAAATCACATCTCTCAAGGAAGTGCTGACCCGGATGAAGAGACCCTTGAAGATTATCTTGTTGATCTTACAAAGGATGATACTGGAGAGCAAATCACTCAGCATGAGATTATGGAGGACATTTTCCGGGAAACAGAGGATGGATTTACGTGGTGATCAAGCAGAGAACTTGCACATTTGATATCCCTCATCTTTTTGTATCTAGAATTTTCCACCTCGACTATTTACAAGCAATTTGTTGATACTCTCAGCCAGCCAATCAATCTTGGACAATACCGATTCGTCCCGAACCGTTAAAGCAATTTGTTGTTCATCATAGCCTCCAATGTATTTCTGAACAATAGTAATATGTCCCCAATCGTTATCACGTCCTAGATCCCAAGCCTGGCCGTTACTCACAGCTCTTCTTCATCCTCATCCATCGGCACTCTAGGACGGAACGGAGTTCGTACGAACCTCGAAAGGGAATTGACAAGTGAAGCTGACGAAACAGGCTTTTGCGCAACAGACGTCAGAGGAAAATACGACTGAGGAGACTGAGGAAACGGCGACGGGGGAAGGGGTGAGCAAGGAAAAGGCAAGCCTGGGTTAAGCGAGCGAGGAGCTTGTGGGCTCTGCATTCCAAGAACCTGGCTCATCTGCTCTTCCAGCTTCGAAACTCGCCCTTCCAAAGCACGGTTTCGGGTTTCCAGCTCTACTTGTCGTTTCTCCATATCCATATTGGGCGCCGAAGAGCGTCGCAGTCGGATAATCTTTGGGGTCTGCGTAGACGTGGCCTGGCGAGGAGCACTTGCTGGTTGTTTAGCAAGATTGATGCCTCGACCGGCGGAGGGGCTCCCAGGGCTGACGTGAATAGTCGAAGCGTCCATATCGATAGGAGTGAGGAGCTGGGCATTAGATGTACGTATAGGGACGCTCTTTGGGATGCTGAATCGGTGCATGATAGGCTCAGGCGTAGTCACGTTATCACCAGCTTGTATGTGTGAGGCGCAATGGGCGTGCTTTCTGGCAAAGCCAACACGGGTGAAGAATTTGCCCCAGCTCTTGCAAGTAGACCTCACACAACACCATGCCTCTTCCTCGTGAGAGAAGCCCATGCCTTCCATTTCCTCCTGCTCTGGAGGATCACCTGGAGCACCCACTTTTTCGTGAGCCAGGGCATGGATGTCAGCCGTGACGTGCCTTCTCGCGCTACCAATTTGGTGTATAATCTTGCCAAATCTCTTACAGCCAGCCTTGACGCATGTCCAAGCTCTGTCGTCCTTGGAGAATGCCATGCCGTCAAGAAGCTCAAGAGACTCGTCGGAAGAGCTCAGTTCGTCGGCAGCCATAAGATGAGCATCAGAGTTAAAATGAGCCCTGACATTGCCAATATTCCTCATGGTCTTGTTGTATCCCTTGCATCCCTCTTTGGTGCATCTCCAAAGAGATTCACACTCGGTGACTTCCATACCGTGCACGTCGCTTATTTTCCAGATCTCGTCACCCGAATCCTCTGCTTCTGTTGATTCCAGGTCCTCTTCAGTCAGAGCGTGGCCAAATGACCTGCTATGTTGCTTCATGGCTCCGTAGGAGTCAAACGTCATTCCGTACCGGGGGCACTTGTCGTTGACACACCGGCCCTTGCGACCGGCGGCGGAGAACTCTATCCCAGGTAGTACATCCCTATCACTGTTGTACTCAAGGTCTTCGTCATTGATATCAACAGACCACCCTTCACGATGTGCCTCCTCAGAAAGATGTTTGTAGAAGCCCCTGGCAGTTTTGAAGGTCTGACCAAACATCAGGCAGTGTGGAGAAATGCATCGCTTTTCTCGAATGGCTTCCTGTTCGGCTTGGAGAGCAAGGCCGGTAGGGACGCTGGAGACGACACACTTGTTCAGGTGCGCAGCAACTTGATGAACGCCGGTGTCTGCGTGACGAGTGTACTCGGATTTGCGCTTGTAGTCTGTACCAAAGTCGCGACAGCAAGGCACATGGCAAATGTACCCATCGAGAACTGCAGGACCAAAGACATCATCCTCAGTGCTTTGCTGTCCAGAATTGAGAGATGGCGAGAAAGGAGATTCGGTATCCATAGCATCATCCTTGTCCTTATCACCTTGGTGTGCATCTGACTCTTGAAGATGCTGCACGTAGAGTGCACTGGTCGCAAACTCCTCTCCGTGCATGTCGCATTCAGGGTCCTGGCATAGCCACTGAACCCGGTGCAGGCTCGCGCGAGCGTGTCGCTCTAGCGCTGAAGCAGCTGCAAAATTGTGTCCGCATTGCCCACACGCGTAGGAACCTTGATGCCAGTTGTACTCGTGCTTCTAGCACTCCTCAGCAGAGGTGAACACAAAGCCGTCGCAGCCGATGTAGGGACAAGTGAACGTGCCGCTCTCAGGGGGGTTGGGGCAGCCAGCTACATAGTAACCATCGGGCGGCTCAAATGTTTCTTCGTCGAGAGACATAGTGCGGCTTTGGCTTTGTGTGAGATCTTTTGAGACCCGGGAGATTCCTCAGCAGCCTGCGTGATTATGAGCATGGGTTGAGTGAGGAGTGGCTTCATGAGTAAACATACCTTTGGACTGCGAAGCAGGGCGGTATTCACAGATCCCAAAAAACGCAACAACAGAGAAGATCTGGTGTGATCAGAGAGAAGCAAGAGATCTGCCTTTCCTGAGAGTGACTCACGATGCCTGCAACTTCGAGTTGAGCGTGCAAAAGAGGGGTCGAAGCGCAAACAGGCGGGGAAAAGAAAAGGAGGCACGAGCAAACGAGCACCAAGAATTAAGAGAGCACTCAGTCCTGTTTGATCGAGTTGCCAAGACTGGGAGATGAGTCTGTTTGCATGCGATGCAATGCAGCGTTGCTCGGCGACTGGTTCTGCCACTGCCACTGCCAAGTTAACAAAAGTGCATATAGCATATAGGTATATATAATTCATGTATCACTTTGGATTTTATTATAATTTGCTGCCTATTGAGTTATCTAGTAGTAGCCTTACCCAGCTATAATCTACTTTTGGCTGCGTCCACCAAGCATCTCATATGGAAAGACGTTACGCACCCTAGACTATGATGGTGTGGTCGAGAGACATGCATAAGTAAACACAGCTGCCTGTTGAACACCCTAAATAAAGTAAAAGGACTGGAGATAAACTCGTTGTTGCGAAGTACAATATCTACGGATGAAGCATCTTTGGCTCTAGCATTCATAGATACTAGTTTGGCGCCGGCTTTCAACAAGTTACCATCCGGTATGGTGTAGTGGCTAACATTTCGCGCTCTCATCGTTCAGTTGAGAGATCAAGTTCCGCGGAGCCCAAGGTTCGATTCCCTGTACCGGAGTTACTCTCTTTTAAGGCAATCTTTTTTCATCGCAGGCAGGGTGTTGTCGATTTCTCTTTTTATCGTTCTCCCCTGAAGCCATATGCTGGCAAGAGGCACACGAGTACTACAACAATAAAGGGCATGCATGAATACAGAATA
This sequence comes from Fusarium nurragi, assembly GCA_012977755.1. Lineage (NCBI taxonomy): Eukaryota > Fungi > Ascomycota > Sordariomycetes > Hypocreales > Nectriaceae > Fusarium > Fusarium nurragi. Next base: position 75,797 of record JAALXI010000210.1, on the reverse strand, counting down.
AATGACCTTCATTGATCCCATACTCCTACAGTATCTTAGCCAGTGGTAGTAACTAATATATCCTGCTCAATTCAACCTTTGTACACGTATATGTCACACGCCGTCAATCAGTTGACAATAACGCACTTTATTAGACATAAGAAGAACATACTACAGCTGCTAAATAGGCTTGTTGGACAGCATTTACAAAGAAGGAAAACCCATTTGTTCAACCCCCATGCTTGGTCTTTAGATGCCGAGTCAGATGATCAGACCTTGCAAAGTCCTTTCCACACCATCTGCATATGGGTCGAGCACTTACTTCAAATCACATGGCCGAGTGCCAGCTTTCATCTTTGTTCTTCGTCTTTGAGCAATCGTCGTAATCGCTTCTACATCCGTGGCGCTTTTCTCTGGAGCATTGCCAGGTACTTGTGAGGGTACTGGCGTTGTTGGGCTTTGGGCCATCGATGTTGATGAGGAGTCGTAGGTTGGGGCGTGATCGGATGGTTCTGCGGTGGCACTTGAGCCAGTCGAAGTAGTAGAGACCTTCAATGAGTGTAAGTAACATCACGAAGTCACAAGTATCTATGTTGGTATCTTCTAGAGTAGATAGCTCGTTCAGGTTACAGAAGCTTGGGTTAGTTATATATGTTTGGGTGTCAACTAAGCTGTGGTTGATTGCATTCGTATCAGGACCTAGAAGCACGTCGGTAATTCTGCGTCATTCGTATAATACGGAGTCCCCGGTGACAAGCTATTTCAGTCATAGCCTGTCAAGGCAGAGTTGAATTCCATTGTTTCACTCATGAAGAACGGGTCGTCGATCTGTGCCTAACCTCTCATTTCTCGTCAAGCTGAACCGGGCGTGCCACCAGTGGCCACGTACAGAAGTAGTAGTTGTTTGTTGGATAATATTTTTATTGTATAAATAAGCTTTAATCGAGGACAAGTTATTTATCTTCCTTCTGGTTACTTTTGACCTACTCGAGCACCCTAATATTGCAGGCATGGGACAGTGATACACTCGACCAGGCGTAAGAAGCACAGATGAGACTGCCGGCAAGTTAATCTGGTCTGCCTCTCATTTCGATGCTTATAAACAAATAAATAGCCATAACATGTCTTGTCCACATCGAAGTCGTTGAATCTCTTGGTACTGGTGGTATCAAGATAAAATCCCAGACGGATTAAGACCCTGTAACGAATGGAAGTGTACCAACGGCGTATCTCAAGAACAGACAAAGAACAGCCTCTATATTAGACAAGGGTTTGACATATGTATGGCGCCATTTGAGTGACTCAATGCCCTCATCTGGACCGTGGCCAAGAGAGATGTGTTCTAGACTGTACCAACGCGCATGTGCTTATAAGTAGCACAATGATATGAAACCAATGCCTTGCACTCCAAGTTCTTCCCATATTGCCTTCCCTGTTGGAAAGTTCGGAGGGGTGATTCGTTTTTTGCCCTGTAGCGATGTTCCTTTCTTGTTGTGTTGGTCATTGCAATGCTGCTCGTACATTCAATTTAATCTTGATCGTACGAGGCGCCGTCTCTCTAATTTAGCACCTTGGAGTTGTCAAACTGAAGAGTGCTGCACTCCAAGTTTCGTATGTGTAAAAGAGTTCGTCTCTCGCGGATATACCCCTCTGTGGCTGTCCCAAGCAGCAATATCCTGGTGTTCTTTGATAGCGGCGTGAACAACGTCCTTCCTTGCGCACTTGATCCTTAGCCGTCGCCTCAGTATACCGGATGCTAGAAGGACGTCAGAGGGGCAAAAAGAGAACATCTCCGGTACAGGGAATCGAACCCTGGGCTCCGCGGAACTTGATCTCTCAACTGAACGATGAGAGCGCGAAATGTTAGCCACTACACCATACCGGATGCTGATTCGTTGGGTAGAGATCTTGGATATTTGAGATAACTACGGATCAGTAGTTCCAGTTGCAGCAGCCGAGGACGCGTACGGGCGATAATTCGGAGATGACTTTGCGTTGGTGATGGAGTCGATGATAGATGATGGATGAGGCTGGAGAGGGATGGTGATGTCGAAGAAAAATGCGTGTTGAAGAGGGAAGAGACGTGAGCGGCAACAACATCTATCTGGTCCATTCATCTAGAACGAACCAATATACCAGTTATACCCTGCGAATTGAATTGAAACAATGGCTTCTTTGAGGTATGGAAAGCTGCCTAGCATGTGGAGTTAGTGGTAAACGGAACGTATATCTATGGTTCTGCAGTATCTTCTCGTTGATACAGTGTTGATTCGGACACTGAGGGAGCATAGCCCGCCAAAGCCTTAGCGCTTCAAGTCTCACAGGGTTTCGGTGCAACATCTCATGACGATCTAGACAGTCGACGAATCGGGATAGCCTTGCCGAGACACTGGCTGGATGTTGCGCTTCAGCGTAGAGGTGAATGCTCTCATGAGCTTCGGCATGGCTGGGATGTCAGAAGCCATTTGTCCACTCTTGGGCGCAGTGTATGTACCTTCGAAGCGAACCCCGTCGAAACTTGGAGTTTCTGTATCAATGGGGGGCAAAGTGCCCAAGATTGAATATTGACCGTATTGCCATGTACTGGAATCGGGCGCCTGGCAACCTGGGCATCGATGAAAGTTGAGCATCGAGGTTGTGTCCCTTAATACCATCCAAGATCCAATGCCACGGGTGCCTTAAGTAGTAGAATCAAGCAGGAACTTCTACCGGATAATGTATTCTCTTGTCTTGGTCATGTCCGCTTCGTGCGCCAATAACACTCGTTGGTTAGCAGAAGTTGGTTGATGACCCCTTTCTAGACGGTGCCGGGGTCTACACCACTACTCGCGCTTCGAGATCATTCTCTGTCGTGGTGACTAAATGTACATATGTATCAGCTGGTATCCAATATTCATTCAGGGCAAATATGGTTCAGGCAAGTCACACCCGAGTATTCTTGCTGGGAAAATTAGCCAGGATGGAAGGTTCGTGATCATCAGTTCCTCGAGGTCCCAGACACCCGCAACCATAAGAATTGGCCTTTAACCATGCCGTTTATATCATCCGCGGGCATGACCAAAACGCTCAGGAGTGACCTCATCGCTGGCCCTTGGAGAAACATTTGTAGGGCATTCTTCAACAGCGTGAGAAGAAGAGCGGCAACGTAAACGGCAATGAGAGCATATGTCGGGTCTTGTTATCGGCTTAGAGCAATGGCCTGTGTAATGACGGAATATAGTATAATTAAAGAAGCAACGACTTGGGGAAGAAGTGCTGTGTAAACCTGGGAGGCATTACAAAGTTGGAGGGAAGAAGGGTCATATATGTTGAATGGGTCCTCGTATCAGACAATCTCTACCCATAGGCACTTTCTTGTACTGGCTATGAGGCAATCGATCGATCTGTGGATAGAAAGTAAGGCAATTACGGGATGCAGCAGCGTCTCCGAAGACAAGCACGGTGACAGTTGATGCTACAATGTGCATGCAGTATCGTGCTTTGTGCAGTCTTCCGTCTATAGTGTCTGTACAGTATCCGCTCAATAGTTTTCAAGCATCATGTATAGTGTTGATCATTCAGACTGATGCAAATAGCCTAGTTGCGGTCAAGATTATCCACGTTTGCGTTTACTTGGGTATCCCCAACCCATTCTGCATCAAAGCAATCTAGGAGTGTCTACTGCAAAATACCAAGGCACAGACAAAACACGCAACTACCCAATCAATAGGCCGTTATCACACTTCAACACTCATCCGTAGCCACAATCTTATAAAACATCTCGCAAACGCACCTCTCCTTCTGTCAGATACCTCCCCACCTCAAACCCAACCCAGAACAGCCCAAAGCTACGCAAACAAACCCAATCAATCACCATTTACTCTGTAGCACTCAAACACCCTACTCCTGTCAATCTAGGCAGCCACCTCAACATCACCCCGTTGACGCGTTGACACACGGCTCAATGCCCCAGATGAGATACGCTCCCGTGAGGTGGGAGGCGAAAAAGCATAATCCCGTCTCAGCTAGACAACTTCATGGTATTTCTGTACACAATCAACTTACACGTGCTCATTCTCAGGTTACATGCTGCAGAGCTATGAGAAATGATGGGTTGTTATTCGCGGGCGCATTGCTATAATGAGATCGCCCCTTTCACGATGGTTGGATCACGGACAGGAAAACATGAGAATTCAATCGGCGAGGTGTGACGCATCATATTGTATTCCGTTCAACTTTGAGATACTGCAACCTCCAGTAGACCTTGTCCGTGAATCAATTCACAGTCGTAGGAAATATGTAGTCAGCTTATGTGCCTGTGTCAAGTCACCACTTTACTATCGAGACAAGTCAATGCTTCAGGGTGAAAGCAAACCCCGTGATATCAACCCCCGAGGAAACATGCGTCAAGCCAAGGTGGAAAGGTAAAAGTGTGAGGCGAATTGGCTTCATTTCTATCAAGCCAGGCCGTGCAAAAGCCTGCCTCGTCTCTATTTGATATAAATCTCGTCATCCGAGTAACTAAGAAACCCGAGCGAGTGTGGTATCCCCAACGCCGATGATGATATGGAAAAGTGATGAGCCGCCAAACAAACAATCCCTTCCGGTGCCATGCATGCCGCGCTCCCTGCGGCGTACTATGAGTGACCCTGGGCACAAGAACACACAGCGACAAAGTCAAGAAAACACGTCTATCATGCAAACTTGTCTTGTCACAATGGTCCAAGTACTCCCAGATGCCGGGAGCTAAACTCAACAAATAGCAAAAAAAGACTCTGATGAATGCAAACATCCACACTACCCTCGCGCCATTCATCCCGCATCCCATTCGCCTGTCTGCGATTGGGGCAAATTTCGTATTTCGTAAGACATGTTTCGTTTCGTAAAGTGTGAAGCAACGAGGTAAACAGAAAATCAATATCAAGGCTAGATGATAAAAGGGAAAATCCGATATGGTGGGGTACATGCGTTCAAACGCCGTGAAATGAAGTCGAAGGACGATATATGGGTAGGTTGACTTGGATGTCTAGGCAGCGTACGCTTCGTGATAAGCTGGGTACTCGCTGAATTGCACATCGCCGTAACTTGAGGTCTTGACCTTGGGGTATTTGGCGTAACTAGCATTGTAGCTGGCGTCGCGAGAGGGCATGGAAGGGCGCTCCACGACGCGAACGCCGGGTTGGTGAGTGTAGTACGATGAGTAGGCGTCCTCAGTGGTGCGTGAGTATGAGTTCTGTAGCGTTGTGCGGTTGCCATCAACTCGGTACTGCATGATATGCTCACCGCCACGCGCTTCGGGGGATCGGTGCTTCTTGCTGCGGTGAGCCTTGCGCTCACGTCTGTGACGCTCGTATTCATCTTCTGAGTCACTCTCAGGGATCTGAGCCTGCAACCTGGTACGGCCACGGCCGCGGGGATCAGGCTCAGGATACGCGCCGCTGAAGGTTTGAGCTCTGGAGATGCCTGGCACGTGGCGACTATATCCCTCAACAGGCATAGTGGTCGTCCGGGGAAGATCACGTCGGGGAGGAGAGTTGGTGGGCGCACCAGTAGCTGTCACTGACTTGTGAATGTGCGGGCGAGCAGAAGGAGGAGTAGCCTCGATGGGATCATCAACAACCTCAGGCTTGCTGTAAGCCTTCTCGCCTGAGGATCCACGTCTGGGCTTAGCGGCTGATCGACGAGCATCGTCATCATCCGGGGCGGCGAATGGCGAGCTAACTGGAGGCGGAGTAGGAGCAGGAGGCTGGACATGTCGAGCAGCGAATGACGAAGAACCCTTACTTCGGGAAGCCTGGATATAGTTCAGTGCGGCATCAGTCTTGCTTTGGTATTCTGCAGGAAGAGGTGGCGGCTGCATCGAGCTGGTAGTGGGAGGAGGCACCTCCTCACGGTGCGATGATCGATCACGCTCACGTCTCTCGTCGTGCTTCTTGCTCGACTTCTTCTTGTCCGACTTTGGTACAGCTTCGCCATCGAAGGTCTCGATGTAGGGCTTTGAGGAGTGTCGCTTCTTCTCTTCTGGATCTCGCTTGCGGGACTTGTCGCGTGTCTTCTTCTCAGCACGGCGGGCTTCCTTTGCGGCCTCCTTGGCTTCCTTCTCAGCACGGCGAATGGCTTCATCGGCTCTTCTTCGTCGTTCACGCTCGCGATCCCTCTCCTTCTCTCGTTCGCGGAGTTCTCGCGCGTACTCCTTCTCACGCTCTCGTTCCAAATCCTTCTCTCTTTCCCTGTCTTCACGCTTTGAAGACTTATCCTGGTACGACTTTTCCCTCCTCACAGTTCGAACTCCCTCGAAGATGTCAGCAGCACGAGGATGCTCCTCCTCGTACGAACGAGAATATGAGGAGTAGCCTCGAGGGCTGGGAGAAGGCTGTCGGCTGGCCTTGTAGGTACGGTCGTTAGTGTGAATCTCATATTTATATGTTGTAGATGCAGGTGTAGGTCGACTTGAGGCAGGGCTTGCGGCGGGTGTGGTACGACTTGATGCGCTCGCAGCTGTCTTTGCCCTCATCTGCTCGCGAAGCTCCGCAAGTCGAGCCTGGTCATCATAGCGTTTTCGCTCCTTCTCGTCGGCCAGGAGTTCATAGGCTGTTTGAACTCGTTGAAACTCGTCCTGTGCGTGGGCCTTTAATGTTGGATCTTGGACCTTATCGGGGTGGCATTTGAGAACAAGTTTTCGGTGCGCAGATCGGATTTCGGGCAGCTGCGCATCCTTGGAAACACCCAAGATTTTGTAAGGATCAGGAGTTTGTGTAGCCATATTGGGTGAGTTGATGTCGACCGCCGGTTGGGCTGGTGTCGAGTATATAAATTGGACAAATGAGTATGGTGAGACTGTCTATTGCATCGATCCGAAGGTCGTCGGAAGGGCGAGGCTAAGGCGGATGCGTGGTGAGGTTGTCTCCTCAAGGGGTGAGGCAAGGCTGGGTGGCTGTTTGTAAATTAAACCCAGTTGGGTATGCTTTGATGTTGTTGTCAAGCAACAGCGGGAGGTGGTCTGGGCTTTTTGGGGCGGTGTCTTCTGTGTCTCGTCGCCAGAGCAAGGTGAGTGGATGCTCGGATTTGCAGGGTACCGTAGAACCAGGCAGAAACTTGTACTTGCAAGTTAAGTGCAGTGCTGGATCAAACGAAAGACCAGGGTAGGTAGGCGAGAGTATTTACGTGAGCAGCCGGCTGCTGAGCACGAGAGAAAGTGATGATGTGAAGTTTGGTGGTGTTGTCTGCTTGTTCACGTCCACGGGGAACAGAAGAACAATGCGGGAGAAGGAGACAGCGGTCGTTGGGGTATTGAAGAACAAGACCAAATGAGGTCACGGGCGAAAGCGTGGTTGAAGACAGGGGGTAGGGACTGATTCGCCGGTACGGAGTACAAGGGACAGAGAGGCTAGAGTCGACGATCAGACGCCAGGTAGGGGGTCCACCACCTCTGGAGGGTCGCCTCTGCCTTTGGGGGTGCCCGGTCGAGGCGGTCCACCTGTATTGTCTGATGGTGCGTGGTGCTGAGCTGTTGTTAATGGTCACTGTTGGTCCAGAGGTGGTCCCTGGAGGGGTGCTGTAAGCGGCCGTAGGTACTTGAGAGGTAGTCCCTCTTTGCGATGGAGACGGCCTGGTCTTGCGGTGGTGGAGTTTTGAGTCGTGACTTGGTTATGGGACTTGCGAGGCTTCGAAGAGTCACAGGCTTACCGAAGAATTTGGCCGGTTTTCTCGTCTCTAAATACTTGATTTTATAAATTGCAACAGGAGTAGCTGGGAAATACTAATCAAGCCGTGGTTTCGCTCGTGAGGCGTGTATTTGTAACGAGGTGGTTGGGCGTTGAAGCTGTGGATGAGGTACCTCTCCGTGCCAAGGAATTCTCTGCCTGAGGCGCTATACAAAAGGTACGTACTCTCGAGTGGAGAGAAAAGATCAAAACGCAATGGAAGACGAGAATTAATTGGATGAGGGGGCTCTGTTCCTTGCTCCAAAAGGTAAAGAATCAGGAACGTGGCGAGTCAACTTCTCTTTAATTCTGATTCTCAAGACTTTGATGGCTTTGAATAGGCCTGGAGTTGATCAAAAGTCGCCTCCTTCAGCCCCTTTTGAGTCGTCTCCTGCTTGGCTTTTTTGGTTCCCGTCGGCGGCGATTTATCATGAGCTGACGGGCAACCTGTAAGTAAACTGACAGGCCGGAGCGAATGCTTGGTAAGAGGATCGCTGTTTTTTCTCTCTTTCGCTCTCGCAAGGCAGGTTGGACGAATAGCGTCACGACGGATGGAGAAACATGTTGGAAAAGCCGGCAATGGAAGGACATCGAATGCTTCGAATCCAGCCAAGAGCAGAGCCCGCAGTGCTGCTGCAGCCCGCACTTCCATCAGGTTAGTGACCAGTATTCTGGCTGTTAGTGGTTAATTGTGCGGCCTTTCACTGAGATGGCTCGCGGAATGGGTGTAAGCTTGATTCATTATCAAGTGGGCTTGTGGCGCGGTTCGCTCGAGGTACGTGGATCTTATGAGTCGAGACACGTGAAGGTACATGCGTCTTAGTGGCGCTATGTAAGCGGCAAAATGTACCGGGTTCGATGAGTCAGGTAGTGGCACAAGTACCGCGTCACTGTTTCGCTGCGCGAGGCCGGGCTTGGGCGACGCTGAGAAGCGGCCGCGGAGCGCGATCAACGGCGAACCATGAATCAGAGTGAGCCGAATAACAGGCTGTGAATGAGTACTGTACGATAATCCGTACCGTACAAGGATGAATGTCAGACTCGGTGTCGGTTTTTAGATCAATTGTCGTGTTTGAGTAATCGCCCATGTCCGAACAATATAGTAGAGGCTTGGAAGGCGATGCCGTAATGGTGTACAAACTTTCGGTACCTGGTCACTGGTGGGATCAAGCTCAACATCAAAGTACCTCTTTAATTGAGTGGCTGGTTGTGGCGAGTAATACCCTTCAATTGGATTCTTTTGTTGGGCTCCCACCTAAATCAATCCCGGGGCAAGCCGCGAGAATGGCTGTTGATGAATTGACCATCCGTGTATCATAAGAATGAGCCATGATTTACATGTATGATGAGGTGAGGCAACCGATGCTCCGGGTCTGACCAGATCCTCGCATCGTCAATTCAGGGTCTGAGTGGAGTTAGCGCAAGATAACCCATTCAGCAGCCCGACAACTCCGCGAACTCCATGAATCAGCCAGGAACGGCCTGACACTGCAATCGGCCCAGGAAAAAGCAACACCAGGTCTCGGGTCCAGCTCAGGCGTTTGTTATCTTTGCTATCCCTGTGATGGGACACGGATTCTTCAAATGTTGGCCTGCTTGCAGAAGCATTGCGCTGTACTCCGTAGAGTGCTGTGGGTGCCACAGCGGGAGGGATGAGCGGCAGCGGGAGGGAGCGGGACGAAGCCCAGAGGCGGTGAGGCTGATGATTGCCGCATTTACTTTAATTTAGCAGCAGCGAAAGGCTGTAACTAAGCCAGCTGAAAGAATATGAGGCGGTGCTGAATGAAAATGCTATATTTCCTGTAGTTAGGCTGAATCATTGAGCTAGATGTATACGATAGTAGATAGCTTTCACGATACTACCCAGACAAAGTGAAGGACGACGCAGGCCGGCCACGACACGACACAAGTCGAAATCCGAGCCTAAAGTAGAGCTGCCTTAGAGCGTCCCCGAGATTGGATAGCGAAAACGCATACATCCATAGCACAAGTCAAGACGAGCAACGACATATCATTTTTCAACGGTCGATACAAGTGCTCATTGGATCACCGACACCCTATGGCCTGACTGGCTGACTCCCCTCGTCGGGCTGAATTAGTCGTGATGCCGCTGAGGCCAACCGACATGAATGAGTTGAAACCGCGAGACAGCATCATGCTTGCACAAAAAGTTGAAGGCATAAAGTGCATATGATTTCTTCCCACCACGAGACGAGAGCCAGATCGTCGATCAATTACTCGGTGTAGAGCTCCAGGGATCGACAGCTTGAGCTGTCAGAGAGCTCGGGGGGCGAGCTAAGAACGAGCCAAGCTCCAAGCTATCTTGCTATGTCCTGGTGATGAACTTGCATGTAATCGCCATAGCGACGAGAGTCTCATGAGCTCTTTAGCTTCAGCTTGTCCTTGCTCAGCTCGCCTGGTCAAGCGACGGAGCTAGCTTGGCGATAGCTCCAGCAAGGGACCGGCGATAGCTCCACGACGACTTCTCTTTTTTGTTATGTAGTGCGCGATTCTACTCATCGGTCTAGTGAAATAGGTGTCCAGCTGCAGCATATCCTGGAACGAAGGCCTTGACCCCCTGTGAGGTGTCGGATAGGCAGTGATAGTGGGCGCCCATGGCATCACGAGGCCTGCATTTCCAAGTTACACCACGTCCCTAGACTCTCGCTTCACCCCCTGCAGCCCGCTTGAGGTGGATTCGGAATATGGTTGCTGTGGCTTTTTGATCAGGATCCAGGAAACTCATGATGGTAAACAATGCTCAATTAGATGTGAAGAGGTTTTTACGGGGTTGAAGAGATGCCTAATACTTTGCTTCCAGATACCCCCACGGCGAATGGTTGGGTACGAACTACGGGGCTTCATGGGCAGAGAAAGAATATCATGATGCGGATGCTACACTGGACAGACACACGAGCATTGCTGCAGAAGGGCTTCTCTGGGACTCGACACCCGATAGGAGATGGACCTGCAGAGATGCTGTGGGCACAGGCTGACAAAGACCAATTAACCTGAGCAGAAGAGGTCCCAAGATGGTGGTGAGGGGCAGTTTGTTTCTCTGCATGACACCATCCAAGGGAAGAGTCGAGTCCTACATACGTTTGTACCCAAAAGGTCGCTGCAGAATCCATCGGCCATCACATCCGCCTTTTCACCATAAGCGCCTGTGTGACGAGCTGTGGTGGGAGACCGAACCACACATCACGTTTATCGCTGATATATCCCCCCCCGATTGCTGATGAACAGCAAAAAGTCAGATGCTCCCCAGATCAGAGGCTCTTGGGACGGGTGATCATCAGCGTCATGGCCCGGCACCGTTGGGCTGAAGGCCCAATTCAGAAACAGAGGGGACAAAGAAGGCCTGATGCCTTGCACGTGATTGGACAGTAAGAGAGAGGCTCCCCCATCCACGGGAAAGGGTGGGGCTGCGCAACGGGCTTCGCATCTGATCACATCTGGGTTGTATCTTAGCCAATCAAGACCTTCTTCTCTGTCTCTGCTTTCTTCAATGTGAGGTCTTTTGTGCAGGATTTCCAAAGATTCAGCTCCGGCCTAAATTATACATATGTCCGTAAGATCAGCTCAGCACTCGAGGTCTCCGTAACTGGCCAGGTTACAGCCGGCAGCTGAACCAACATACCAACACTAACAAACAAAGGGGAAGATCCTGGGGAAACGCGAACGGCCACCGCCAGAACGAGCGAAGCCAGAGGAAGATGATCGATAGTTTTTGTCCAGGGGGTGTTTTCCTGTCTGAGTGACTGACTCCTGAGTAAGGACGGGGGCCGTCTCTGATAGGAATAGCAACGCGGCAGAAGATTGATAAAAGACCCTCCTCACGAGAGCTCTCTAGCCATCTCGAGTCAAGGCCTAAACGCCGTCCTGGTGCTTGATCTGATCGCAGCATGTGGCTTTGAGGATCACAGGCCTGGCTTACTGGGCTGATCCCTGAGCGAGAGAGAAGGGCCAAAGTACCATCCTGCTCTTGCTGACAGCGTAAAGTGACATGCTCAGCAAAGCACGAAACATCAGTGGCACCAAGGTTCTAGAAGGCTTCTGCCTCTGAAGTTTCTTAAACAGCCACGATGATCGGATTCCAGACCCTCGATAATCGTTACAAGACACAGCATCGTCCATCGCGCGACCGCAACGTCAGAGACCCAAGACGCACCACCATCATACGGTCGAATTCATTGTGTGGACTGGCACGAGCTCCTTGACGTTGGTTTTCGGTAGCTTGCGATGGGAGGGCCGCGCACCACGTGGGCGTGCGCTCTACCTGACAATGACAATGACAATGATCAACTTTCCAAGTTTTTAAAAGATAAAATAATAAAAATTGGCTCATTGACGAAAGAGACCGTGGATTTATCCACCATGTGAGCCCAAAGAGGGTGCACTCGTAGTATTCTTAAACTTGATGCCTCTGTTGGCCTCCATCTGGCATCGATTCTACTATACCTGGTCGATCGATACCCTTTGGCGATCCCGCGATTGGCGATGTCATTGGGATTCATGACCCCCCAGACGCGTGAATGGCCTCCAGGGAACATCCCGTTTCAACCCGCGTCGGTGAAATCCCTCAAGCGCCTGTTCCTGGGAGGATTTCCGTCCGCCATGTTTTAATGTCCTTCTTTTCTTTACTTTTTCCCGTTGAGCGCCAGACGCGGGGTTACAAGTTTGCAAGTCTCATGGAGGAAACTGACGTACCTGATCTAGTTGCAGACTACTATTACACTCGAAACGAGTGCTCTACTCGGGCTTCGCCGCTCCCAATATAGATTATAGGATAATACACAGGGGGACTAAGCCACGCTATTGGACTGAGGGTATCACGACCAAGACTGGCGGTGAGCAAAGAAAAAGCTGGACTGGCTCTCCCGCAGCGGAGCCCCTGTTGGGCTTTGGTTCCCCGCAGGATCAATGGACTGCCTCTTTGCGGTTGTTTGTTTGGGCTGGGCCTGGATTCTGTAACTCGGACGACGATGAGCAAGGAGAGGGTTTGTTCGGTGTCAATGCTATAGGCAAGCGGATGACTATCAACGGATTTGCTTGTTTCATGTACCGAAAGGGAATTTCTCTATATGCTTGGCGTCTCATTGGGAGGGGCTATTGATTTGCAGTAAAGGGTGAAGATATTGGATGGGTCACCGTAGTGAGTGCAATACGATCGCGGCATTCGATAGAACTGGTTTTTTGAGGCCATCATGATTTGGTGATGATTGGATGGTCGATCGTGAGCTGGAGGACTGTCTCTAGGGTAGCCAAGTTTGGATACTTACAATTACATTTTAGGACATGAGGCGACATCGTAATACATCGAGATAAAGTTTCAATCTCATTGAAGGTTTGATTACTTACTAGGATAGGTATTCGATGATAATTGGGGCCACGCTTCGTGTACCACGGTTGCAGTTCATCCGTTGGATCCCACCACGACATGTGTCCTCCAGTGGTGATTCAAGACGTGGAATGCTAGACACGATCTATCATATCCCGATCAAGCACAATGCAGAAGGTGCGTCACAACGTAGCAAACATATCAACAGAACACGACCACTTGCAAGCTTTAAGAAGCTTTCGCATCATCTCTGTTTGAGGCCTTCTCCTCTCCCAATGGTTCGTTGGGCATCAACTTCGCCCCTGGGTCTAGGGTAAGCCACGAGCAAATCAGGGGTCCTCGAGTTGGCCATCGTCCTCCCAGACAGGCAGATCAAGGTCGACTACGATGGGCTTGTTGAACTGCTTCCCTCCTACATGTGGATATCGACTCTTCATGATCGCCGCGTTCACCACGCACGTCTCCTGGCGGCCCATTCTTCCAGCCAGAGCTATCTGATCGCTTCGCGGTGAGGCGGGATCACCTCCCAATCCTAGAGTACCGTGAGAAGTATGAATGTCCTCAGACCCAGATCCAAACGTGTATGGAGGACTTCCTGCCAGGTCGATAGAGCGAGACAGACCCGTTACGTCATGTGCTCCTGTACTTGGTCCATGTCGGCCTGGATGAGAGCCGTCGTTGGCGAGTGAAGGTGCCTTTTTCCCAGTGAGATCTACCAGACAGATTTTGTTGTTGCCTTCGCCAGGATCTTGCCAGCGTACAACTCCCTCCTCTTGATAAGCAACGTTTCGACAACTCAGATCCCACATCACTCGCTCAGCACCCCTTCCGTCATGAATATGTCCGCAAACCGCAAGCTGTGGCCTCACCCGCCAAAGCGCCTGCCGCAAAGCCTCACAGCCAGTAGCTCGATGCTCAGCTGTCTCATCGCAATGAGTTCTCGGAGGTGTATGCGTCACGACGATATCTGTGTCAAGGGGTATAGATTGCCAAAGCGACGTCAAGTCTGACCAGTTGCTGGGATTTCGAGGAGCATCATAGTAAAAGGCCCATAGTCCGAAGCGTGGGGAGTATGGCGATCCAAAGACCTTAAATTGCGTGTGAGGCCCAGAAGGATATCTCAGACGGACGGTGGCTGATTCATGGGAGAGATACGTTATTGATGGCGAAGATGTAAGTAGTTGTAGACACTCGTCGTGGGATTGCGGGATGTTGTTGTGAAAGTAGAGGCCATGTTCAGCGTAAAACTCTTGATCTAGAGTGAGGTCATGGTTTCCTGACAATTGAAGCAAAGTTAGATATTGCTCGACTGTCCGATGAGGAAGCCATACCAGCGATTACGATTTTGGCCTCAAAGTCCTGCCTTTCCAACCAAGCGACCGTCTTTGTAAGCTGGGCAGAGATCAGCTTCCCTCTCGTATGTGACAGTGGATAGCGCCTGGATCAGAACTACAGATACAGACCTCGGCGTGACTCCCTCGGTTGGTCAAATCTCCTGCGTGGATGAGAACATCACCCTTTGGGAGTTTGACCTGACAGTTATGGGTGTCTGAGATACAGACAATTCTAGTGCTCCTCCTCATAGATGCTGTCATGGTGTCGTCAAGGCAGTTTTCTCCAACGTCGAACCCAAGCAGTTGGTTGACTTTATGTTTGTTGGAGAACCGGAAGTGTAATCGCTAGCGTTGGGGGGAGTGAGTTCTGATGAATACCATCAGACATCAGCCACGCGCTTGTGGAGTTGTCTAAGACAATTTCTGAATTTTCCAGAAAGCGGACGAGAGGCTCATGTCAAGTGGTTCAGTCGATTTATTTTCTGATGTAAGGGAGAATCGTGCATCTGTAGGACGGGAGCGTCCGTCTGAAGCACGTTTTTCGTCGCGGCTCTACTTCATTCTCGTGCCTGGACGAGATCCAGCGCCTCTCGCTTGTACCCGGGGAATGCGAGGATGATGTGCAGGCTGCAGTGCAGATATGGTGGGTCATATGGATGCTGACGATATGAATCGCTCACAAGTCGTGCAATGGATGTTGACAGCAGACGCCATCGAGGTGAAGCAGAGAAATCAAGGGATAATTTGGCGCATCATCAAGAAAAGGAAAGAATGCTACGTAATTTGAGAATGACGGAGGTTGCGATAATGAACCGAGATGTTGGAGAAACAAGTGCCGTTGAAATCTGTGGGACCGCCTCGAAAGAAGAGCACAGTGCAAGACAGTGAGCCGCTAATGTGAGCGCTAGAAGGACCCTAAGGCGCTGTAGCTTGTGGCGGCCAAGTTCTTTCCACTTTGTTTGCTTTGCTCTTCTTTCTCCAATATGACTTCATTTTTGGGGTAGCCTGATGTGTGTTTGCTTTGTATAGTCGTCAGGTCTGTTTGGTGACGCTTAACGGATATTCTGTTGATGACAGCCCGCGCTGTGTTCGTGGGAAACTTAACAGCTATGCATAAGGACTACGCCTTACTGATGGATGGAACATAATTATCTCCCCTGCCGCTTGATCCAGGCACATTGACAGGGTCTGGCCAGGGCTGTCCATTCCCAGCGCAACGGCCCAGGCTTTTGGAGAGAAGCTAATTTCGGAATCATCCTTTTGAGTTAGAGAAACCGTTTTGTACCCATATGAGAGCAATTATAATCGCATATCACCGTAATGACGATGATGTGTCGAGCATTGTGCATTCTATATTGCAGTTAGTGCATGAATATGCTGGACCTTGGTATGACCAACAGTTTCTTGACAAGAGTTAAGAAAAAGCAACGAAGCTTCGGACTCATCAAACTGTAGCTCTACGGACCCTTGCCAGTGGTTTCCCGATCCTGGCGCGGCTTGTTCGCTTCAGGGGAAACCATGATCATTCCCCTTCCACTGACGGGCCTGGTCGCATCTGTGCACTATCATCCATTCCTTTTAGCCTCTCGCCTTGCTCACCCGTTGGGCCATTGAGTAATCAGAATGAAACAAGTAAACAACCGACGGCGGCAACTAAAGGAGACCAGCTGATGGGTCTTTACCGAGCTTTGATCAATGCTGTTTGTCGGTGGTCATTGTACATGAGCCGTGGCGTAATCATGCCTCCTCGCTCGTATCCATAGCCATTAGCTGCCCATGAGATATCCGATAAGGACCCGTGGAGCACACCACTGCTATTTTACACAGACAACCACGTTAGGCGTGAAAAGAGCTCTAGCCTGTCCGGTGCCAAATGTCTCTCCATCATTCAAACTCATGTCCCGTGTTAAGCCACATGAGGATTCGTTTTCTTCATCCCTGTCATTTCCTCACGATATTTCCGTCAATGCCCACTTAGAGCTCGCTGTTTCTATACAGGGGGTCACAGGGGGATCGAGTCTGGCGCGGGCACCGTGCAGGCTTCTAAGTTCTAGTGTAGGCGTAGGGGCGTTCCAGGCGCTGTCCGTCCAGGCGCCAGTGCCTTGGTGGAGGCTGCAAGCCAACACAGTGTCGATATCCAGCCAGACCAACCCCCTCATGCGAAATCTCCCATCTTGCCTTTTGTTCTACCCTCTTTTCCCTCCCCAAAGCTCTTTCGGAGCCCGAACACGACTTGAGCTTTCAAACCACGCTATCTTAGTGACGACGATATCTTCATCTTGGACCGTTCAAGGTCTTTCCAATCATTTTCTCCATTAAAACCGATCCTACCGCTTCTTATCATCTACACACCCCTTTCTCGCCGATCCCCTCGTTGCACATCTTCGACTCGCCTACCCACCGCCGCTTGCGTCCTATGAACAATACCTTTCCTTTCACTTAGCTACTAAGTCGGTTTCTGGTAGCGTCGACAACGACATACTGCGTTATCCGAGCAACAATTTGAGACACGTCGTTCGCTCATCGCCTTTCACGCTCGTCAGATCACTTTCTAAAGGGTCGCGGGCGCCATTCACACGGCCACAATGGCACCCGCCCCGACATCGACCGAGAATATTACTCCGCCGCGCAGTAGTCATGGCTATGCAGATTCGTGGGGATATAGTGTGCCCCAAAAGCAGGTATGAAGTCTTCGGCGTCCTGGCACCCATCGGTGTCTGCAGGAGCGAGGTTGCTAATGAGTTGCTAGGACTTGGATAACGACATGAACAACACCGCGAACCACGAATACCCCCAAAAGAACCATTTTGTCGCTCAGAACGGCAACTCAAACTCCTACCATTCTGGTATGGATCGGGTTGGCCGCAAAATGAATTCGCATGATAACCTTTCGAGTACCAAATTTCATAACTCTGTTGACGGAGCTGGAGCGCGCCATATCACCGAGTCTAAAACGAGCCCGGCATTGAACGGTAACTCCTGGCAAATACATGGTCCCCAGACCGAGGACGAATACAGCCGCAACGCTGTTCCTATTGATCAAAAGCCCGATGAGGGTTCTAAGTGGATTCATCGCGACAAATTGGCAAAAATAGAGAGTGAAGAGCTCCAAGCCGCGGGTTTCTATGTTCCGAGACCTCGAACCCAAAGCAAACAACGACGAGATCGGAGCCGCAGTGCTATGCGCCGAGGTGCTGACGGGTCGGAGAATGGTCCTAGATCTCGAAAGAACTCAACAGCCATCGAAGCGCGAAGCCCCGAGGTCGCAGGCGAGACTTGGGACTTGAGGACTCCGGAGGAGATCGCCGAGGAGGAAAACCATGCTTATTTTACCTCAAACAACCACAAAGGAGGCTCTCGCATTCCGATTGCCAAGGTTAGTCCAGTGCCCATCTCTGTTGATCGTTTCGAGCGAGTATCGAGGAAGACGAGCGAGAGCCCTGATGAGGAATGGAATTTAACAAATGCAAAGACTCGACCTGGAAGCTCGCACATGATGAAGGGATCGGATGCTATGTCAATCAATAGCAATTTCAACAGTAGTATACCTGCACCGAAGCGAAACGCTACCGATACCTCGCCCAAGAAGGCCACAGCAGGCGTACGAAAGACGTCCGGCCCCTCAAAGACAGGCACAACTGCGACGGGCAGGCCCAAGACGAGATCTGGCTCTATCGGAGGTGGCATCTCAATTCGACCCTCGACCCGATCTGGAGAATTATCACCGGGAAACAAGGCGCCCGAAGGCGACCCACCATGGATGATCAATTCTTATAAGCCTGATCCTCGACTTCCTCCTGATCAGCAGCTTCTCCCGACTGTGGCACGACGTCTACAACAGGAGAAGTGGGAGAAAGAAGGCAAGTTCGGCGATGTCTACGACAAAGATTTCCGACCTCTCAACGACAATCCTTTGGGCAGACCTGATCACCCTGAAAGGTCTGATGGGGATACTGAGGAAAAAGACAAGGAAACAGTGAAAACAGAAGGCGAGTGGCCGCTTAGACTGGAACCCACCAAGAGCCCAACTCAACGTGCTGGCGGATATTCTACAATGCCCAAGATTTCGGACATATCACACAACAGTCCTCTCCCCAGTCCAAGAACGCCTATGTCACCAAACGCACCCCAAGCGTCATCTCAGGAACAACCGAAAGAGGAACCATCTACCGAAAGCCCTGTCCAGCAACATCCGCAACAACAACGACGACAACAACAACAACAACAACCTGCCGAAGACGATAGCAAAGGCGGTTGTGGATGCTGTGTGGTCATGTAAGGATTTGGTGCCAATCTGGCCGATTGTCAACCAAATTATGATATTGAGCATACCCATTCCCTACCAGCACTTACGACGTAACGAATTTCCTTTCCGACTTGCTTGCATTCAGTCATTGTGTTATACAATATCATACCAAAACAGCCTGCTATCTGGTTAGCGACGCAACAGCCATTCCCTTTGTTCAACACTTTTAGCGATCTGTTCCACCGACCTGACAGGCTCAAGTGGTGAGCTGTCTCGGTCCTGGTGACCAGAAGACACATGTCTTTCCCGGAGTCCTTTATTACATGTATTTAATTATAGGCGTTGGGGGTTCTTGCTTTGTCTTTTGATTGTAGTTTTGCCGTCACAGTGGTGATACTTGTTATATTCTTGCCAAATGGGGAGGGAACACGATGTGCAGCGGATAGAGGGTGGGAGGCTGATGGTGAATTCTACTTCAGACTGGTCGAAAGTCTAGGCGATGCTGACGTGGGGTAAGTTCTGGTAACTAGGACTTGCCGAAGGTTTTTGTTATTAAAAGTTTTGGAGAGTAGAATTTGAAGCGGATGAATAACAAGACATTAAATTAAATAAGCTGAGGTATTGTGTTGGTGACTGATGGGGATGCTGGGAAGCATATGGTCAAAGGTAGTAAGTAGGTGTAGTCTCAACAAATGCTCATCTTGAGGCTGAGAATCGGGCGTGACTTGTGTGAAGATGCAACGGATGCAGAGCCAAGGTGCTAGGTAACCGAGACATAGACGGGTTATTCCAAGGAGATGTGCCGTTCAATTATCACGAGTTTACCCCTCAAATGAATCGAAAATGCGGTCTCGCAAAAACGCCCACAACGTCATCATTACCTTTCAATCAGACGCGTCTTCACTGCGAACTTCGGGAGTTCGGCACGATTATTCTCGAGTTACTCCTCAGAGGAGAATTATCAGGGAATTGATGCGGATAACGGATAACGGCATTATGCAAGCGGCTAATTCGGATCCAAAGGCCTCTTTGTTGGATTGCGGTTATGCCCGTGGGTGGAGTTGGCTGAAATACTACATGTGTGGCTTTACATCATCGAGATGCTGACGTAGTGAGATCGATCTAATGGAGAGTCTGGGGAATGGAAATTCATATAAAACAGGATGGGCTTAGCACTTTGTAACTTGACTTGTCTGCATTGATATCTTATTCTGTAGACGTCAAGTAGCGAAAATGGTTCACCAACATGGAGATCATCATAGCATTCCTGCGAAGCACCGCATTCACAAGTAAGACTCACAACCACGCGGCGCATCACCATGAGGAGAGGACTGACTATTCACAAAAAGACCCGGTGCATGGCTTCCCGCCGACCATCGTGTGCACAGAGAGTACATGCGTCGCGTAACCAAGCACGCCGACGAGAACCCCAAGGAATTGATGCCCGTTCTCCAAGAGTTCAAGGAGTTCATCGAGACCACGCCGCGCGTGTACATGTACTTCTGCCAGATGTTTGAGGAGATTCCGCAGAAGCACCCCTACGAGAATGATCCCACCGGCACGCCGCAGCTGCGCGACTATGAGCATATGCTTCAGGTGCTGAATCATATCTTCACTACTGCACCCGAGTGGACGGATGCGGCGGAGAGTGTGGGTATGGTTGGTGTGCCGCTTTGTGCTATCTTTGACTATCCCATGGGAACACCAAGGTGAGTTCTTTCAGTGAGAGAGGATGAATGAGTGAGTGTTAACGAGGGCAGTGGTTACGCGGCCTTCTTGGATCCTGATGTGAACCGTATGCTTAAGAAGGTTCTCAACACGTGGGGAAAGTTCCTACAGGTACGTCAACTTATATGAGCAGTTCTGAATGGATACACGCTTATGTTGTACAGACGCCCGAGTCGGCTAAGGTTCTGGGAGATCACAAGCAGGGCTGGTTCGGCCCAGTCGGTCTCCACGATCTCGTTGAGGTTGCCAACAAACCCACCAAGACCGACTTCAAATTCGAGGATGTGTTCGAGTGCGACGCTTCAGCTAAATACTACGGCTACAAGTCGTGGGACGGTAAGACATCATCGCCGTCGTCGTGAGATGCAGCTTTTCTGACTAGGTTTAGACTTCTTCACGCGCAAGATCCGCGACAAGGCTCGTCCTGTAGCTTCCCCGGATGATAACCTCGTCATTGCAAACTGCTGCGAGTCACGCGTGTACAACATCGAGCACGACGTCAAGCTCCGCGATCGCTTCTTCGCAAAGGGCCAGCCGTACTCTATCCTCGACATGCTCGCCCACGACCCCCTCGCTGAGAAATTCGCCGGCGGAACCATCTACCAAGCGTTCCTGTCGGCGCTATCGTACCATCGCTGGCACACTCCCGTATCCGGGAAGATTGTCCGTGCTTTCGTCCAAGACGGCACATACTTTAGCGAGCCACTTTTTGAGGGCGTAGGTGAGCCTGGCTCGACTGAGATCTCGGCGGCGGGATTGTCGCAGAGTCAAGGGTACCTGAGTGCGTTGGCGACACGGGCGATCATCATCATCGAGGCCGACGAGCCTGCCATTGGACTTTTGGCATTTGTGGGAATTGGCATGGATGAAGTGAGTACGTGTGAGATCACGGTGAAGGAGGGAGACCATGTCAAGAAGGGACAAGAGACAGGCATGTTCCATTTCGGAGGATCGACGCACTGCGTTATCTTCAGAAAGGGTGTGAAGGTCGAGGGTTTCCCTGAGGTCGGTAAGGAGGAGAATGTGCCGGTGCGGAGTCAACTGGCTGTTGTGAAAAAGTAAGTGACACGATAGTTATTGCTCGCGACTTTGATACAATAAACAGCATGGTAAATATAATGTATTGCCTATTGCTGTGATTATGCTCAAGTTCATGTTCTCGTTACTCATTTCTTCGCATCATCCTTCATGCCAGCCTGAACCCAACTCCTCGATCCAGCAGCCTTCTTCTCAAGTTCCTCTTCGGTCATCTTGTTGACTTCGAACGCAGTGTGATGCGTGGGAACATGACGACCAGTCTCGAAGCCAGGGCGCTCCAGGAGCTTGTAAAGCCACTTCTCCAGGTGAGGAAACTCGGAGAGGTCTACGCCAGCCCACTCTGTTGGATTGTGTCAGCATGAGATGAAGGTGAGACGGAAATGACGAGGAGACTTACTGGCACTGGCAACCCAACCCCAGATGGAAACGTCGGCAATGGTCACCTTGTCGCCGACGATGTAGCCGGATGACGACTGGGCGAGGTGCGTGTCGAGAGTGCGGTAGAGACGGCGGGTTTCGTTGGTGTAGCGGTTGATGCCGTACTCAATCTTCTCAGGAGCGTAGCCTAGAATGCGGTGTTAATACGTTGAAGGCGGAAATATGTGAGAACGTACGCTTGAAGTGGTTTGCCTGTCCCTGCATGGGACCCAGGCCGCCCATCTGCCACATGAGCTGAGAAGTGTTAGCATGCGCACAGCTTGGTCAGAGTGAAGGGAACACACCCAGCTGGTCATCTCCCAATGCTCAGCGGATCCATGAGGGAAAGAAAGCTTATGGTCCTTGTCGTAGCGATCAACGAGGTACTGCAGAATAGCACCACTCTCAAACACGCGAATCTCCTTGCCGTTCAGCGTATCTGTAAGTGCGGGGATGCGGCCATTGGGGTTAATCTTCAGGAACCACTCCTCCTTCTGCTCGTTCTCGGTCATCTTGATAGCATGCACCTGACTGGGTTAGAGGCAGACTCTTCACCGATGTAGATACCATCAGGGTTTACCTTGTAATCAAGGTTGAGCTCCTCGAGCAGGATAGAGGCCTTGATGCCATTGGGCGTGTTGGTGGTGTAGAGAGTAATATCGGTCTTGATCTTTTGAGCCATGGTGAAGAATTGTTTGCCCAGTTGGCCAATGCGGGATGTCATTAAAGTGTGAGATGGATAAGTAGATGTTGAGTGTTTTTGAAACGGGGAGGGAGGGAGGTGACGAGTATTTATACGAATGGTCGATCTTTGACCTCACTATGGCAACATGCACGACTACACTGCAATGAGGGGCTCACTTTTCTGGGGAATACCACCGTAGATTATTCATTGGGTTGGAGCTTGGTAATCCGAGGTGGTGGAGACCCAAGCCCAAACTGGACCGAGGAATTGCGCGATCGTTACAATCTTGGTAATCAGGCCGTCTCCGGCGCTCCATGGGGACGGCTCCGGGGCACCAGACGTTGTATCTACAGCCGGGATGTTTATTATTAATATGCCATTTTGTTCACGTCTTCATTGTATTGCATGCAGGGTATATGATCTGACAATGCCGCCTCTGGCAATCCTCACCCTGTCAGTGTCAGCACTTTGAATTGACAACCAAGGGGTCGTTGATGTCATGGGCTCTGAACAGCCATTGACTGAATTGCTGAGCAAATGGATAACGAACTTGTTTCCTATTTTTGATAGGCTCACAACGACAAAGGGAAAAACCCCCATTCCAAGCTCTTTTCAACGTCATCGGCGACCCTTCCCGTCTTGAGGCAGGTTCCGGCCCCACTTTCGGATCCGAAACAACGGCGGAGTTTGATGTAAGACGACAACGCGAATTATTAAGTTGGCGTTTGTGAACAAGAGCTATAAAAAGTTGTGCTCAAAAGCTTACAAGCTGTGCGATCCCTTTCAGTTCTTATATCTGGATCATGTGTTTCACATCCACAGCACCGGAGAGCAAGTCGGCGATAGCTTTTGAACCATGCCTTGCGACAAAATGTTCGTTCTGGTATAATGCCCGAATACCTTGGAAATCAAGTCAATCTAGTAGTGATGCATCCTCACGAGCATCAAGATAGAACAGTTATTTCAGTTGTTGTATATCATGGTCTGTATACTCGTAGTACCCTAATGCTAGCCTGATTTGCTGCTTCAAGGCCTCTGGAAGTATGTTCTAGTACTTATCAAAATGCGGGCCATAGTAAGTGTGATATATGGGAAAAAAGACTTGAGACCAATTGGCTGATATTTGTGAGAGATGAAAAGGGTAGTGAGTTGACTTAGTGATTCACTGGCGTAAATATATTATATTAGCCTAAGATGCTGTGTAGTTGATCAGGCTACAATACTAGCTTCTAATATACCCTTGCAAATACATATCCTATATAGACGTGCCTTTTACCAAGCGACTATAAATATATATATTATAGGAGTTTTATCTGAATCTCAGTTTTGTTTTAATTTTCAGTTTACTGGATCGAGGCGGCAGCAGGTCACAGGCGTAGAACGTCCAGATTCGTGTGATATAGTTGACAGTCGCTCTAGCCAGCTGCACGTCCTCGAACTCTCCAAGCTGCAGAAGTCTATCTTGAACATACAAGTAACTTACAGCGGCCTGGAGAACACCCTATCCTATCGCTTACATGTATGTGGAACAACTTTGATCTGACCATGAGAACGTTACGAAGCCCTGGGTTATCTCGTAGAAGAACAAAGCTTTCCTCGACTATAAAAAATCTCCCTATGCCCTTTATCTTGCAAGACATCTCACGTCATTATTTTGGAGTAAGATGTCTGCCCCGATATCTACAGTTACCAAGAGGGCTCTGACCCTGGCCAACATGCCCCCAGAGGTTATCTGCCGCATCGTCGACAACATTCTCGAGATGAACCACGATCGCGATAAAGATGCTATGCAGGAGTGGGATCCTCGGGTTGAGGAGGAGCCAGCGTTCAACCCTCTGAGCCGATTCGAGGATGCCCTGAACTTCTCTGCCACCTGTAAAGACTTCCACCAACTCGTCAATGCGCAGATCTATCGCTATGACGTGCGCCACAACATGTCTGCTGCGCTCTTGATCTCCGCAAAGCAGAACAACCTTGATGGGGTCAATCGCTCTCTCGATTCGGGTGCTGACGTGCATGTTGGCGACACCACCGAGTCGCTTACCTACTACATCACGACCCACGATCGGAAGGGAAGCTTTTGGGTTCCTTTGGACCTCAAGGGGCAAGTCACGGCTCTGCACTGGGCCGCTTTCAAAGGCCACAAAGACGTTGTTTCTTTGCTGCTCGAGCGTGGTGTCGACATCAACCATCGTGTTCGCATAGATACCGCCGAGCAGGTAAGTCGGGAGGAGCGTTGGATCGTAGATGTACCCGCTGACGAACCAGTATTAGAGAAGTATCCTGTACACTTCTGCAGTCATCCCGTCGCCAACAATGCGGCGCTGGCCAATATAGTGCTCGAGGGTGTGGATTCGAAGTTCCTCCAGTTGAAGATGGAGCAGGGTGCAAATCCTCTCTACTTCGCTATCCAAGCTGGAGACTGCGACATGGCCGACTTCCTCATCGAATCCGGGGCCTCCCTGATAACCCATTCCGGCTCAGGATGTCATGCTCTGCACCAAGCAGTGGCGAAATGTGACCTGGCCATGGTCAAGGCCATTCTCCGAGGCAGGTCCATTGACATCAACAATATCAGGGACTGCCATGATGGATCGCCTCTCCACTACATCAACCATCGCAATGGGGAGACTGTGCCTGAAGCGGTTGAGATTATCAAGACGCTTGTTCAGCATGGCGCCTCGGTCAATGTCATGGATGTCTTCAACAAATCCCCACTCAGCCATCACATCAGGCAAGAGATGGTGGAAAAGATTGTCGCTGAGTTTATCCGACACGGCTCTCACATATCGGGGTCATTTTACAATGACATTAGACAAGACCCCAACAACCTGAACGATGAGCTGGAGGCTGCTTTCAAGGACGCTGAAGCCGAGGGCTTTCCCTATGTCGTACACACACCACCCTTTAATGCAGCCACATACCTCAATACGCAAATGTTGCTGCATCGCCATTTCTATAAATTGGTGGAGGGAACCGACGAAATCTCAGAAGACATGGCCGAATGGTATGCATCCGAGTGGGAGGAGTACTGGGAGAACAAGCCGTTTGTTTACACAGAAGCGCCTGTGCTGGGTGGCATCTTGGAAGCGAGTTAGCTTGATAAGGATGTTAATTCTGATAACAAGTTTATGGGTGGGAATCATGATCTTGGATGTTTGGGTGACTAACCCCCAGATCAACGCGAGATTTTATAGGCAGTTTTGCGGTTTGATTGGTTCATTTATTGGAGTTTTCGTCAAAGGGGAGTTAGCTGAACTCAGCGATATGACTTACTAGTACATACACCGGACAGTCTGACTGTTTGATGAAATAGTTTTCATGTAGGTATATATTGTCAGGACAATGAAATGAATCGCAAGTCACTTAGAACTAGAGCAGGGCATGTGGACAATGAAGATATGAGAACAATTTCCAAGTGCAGCCAAATTTACTCTTAACTCTATGCCTGAGATACGTCCTGAGCGTGGCCGAGATGGAGAGATAGTGGTACCATGGCATATTTAATGGCTGCTGATGCTGCCCAGGCCAATGTGGGAAGCTGCTTTAAAGTAGACGGGAATAGGAGAATGACGAGTGGAGATCTTTTTGCCTCAGCTGTTTTGACTATAGTTGTGAGATGTTCAATATTATAACTCGTGTCGATAGTTAGCAATATGCCTTTTGATTTTCGTACCATAACTGACCATGTTGCGGCCAACACTCCATAATTGCCTTTAACACAGTTTTCTAAGATACGCAGCGTTCGGGTTGAATTTCTGAGATTCTCTGATGCAGACGACATATTTAGCGGAAGAATTTAGCAAAACCTATGTTAGAAAAGAAGAACAAGTGTGGATGGTTGAGGATAACATCGTTCGACTTTCGATTTGGTAATCATCTAGTCAGGAATTTCGAGCCACACACTACTTATTTCCGGAAATATAAGAATAACCATCTAAAATCTCGTCACTCTGTATATCTTCAAAGGACAAGTTCTCCGCAGTTTCGTTGGAATAAAATCAAAGGGCTGAAGGAGTCACCATCTTTCATTGTTTTGAACGCAAGTGACCAGCAGCTTGAACATAAATTCAGTAGACCGCACAGACAAACATTTCCGTGTTTTGGCGACTCCTTAAAAGTTTTTAGATATAAAGCCGAGCAAGGTTCGAAGAACGAGGCTCATAATAGAGATGCTTTATCAGATCTCAATGCAGTTTCCTGGAGTGCATCAATTATACTCATTATAAAAGAGCAAATAAACGCTTATCGTATTCAAAGTTACAGACACTTGCGTCCAGTATCTAGTGCATATACCGCCATGTCAAAGCCTTGTCTCCCTTGGCAGAAAGCTCCTCCTCAGAGATGGTCTCAAGCTCGCCAGCCGCCATTCTGCGCTCACGGCTCTTGTTGATACGACTGTAGCTGAAGATCAAGATGAGAGCTGCAATAATGCCTCCACTGATAAAACCTAGCTCCAAGGCATGACCCAGGATATAGCGAGGCCCGTCTTTCTGTCGGTAAAAGTTGGACGCCATGGCCTATGTTTGTCAGTAAGAAGTCAAGTATACTGCAGAATGATATACACTTACGCCACCGAGATTTCCGATTCCGATCTGGATGGCCATTCCAACGCTGCGTTTGTAGCTTCCTGATAGGTTGTTGGCCAGCCATGTAATGACCCCGGGAAATGCTGGGTAGATGGCACAAGCCACGATGAAAACGCCTCCATAGACGACTTTAGGATTGTTTGTAGAAATGCACCTGAAGATGTCAGTATGGATTAGAAGGTTAGGAAGTAAGGGATGACTTACATGGAGAACCCAACAATCATTACACAGAGGAATGTCACGATAAATGGACTCCTCTTGCCGACTCGATCCGATACCCATGCCACGATCACAGCGAGAATGGCTGCAGTGATGTAAATCGGCACCGTCATCAATTGAGCCTTGTTCGAACTGTAGCCAAGGTTTCGGATGATGGTGGGTAAGAAGAGACTGATTCCGTAGAGGGGGCATACAATCTTCAGATGTGTTAGCTCTACCCCCAATGATAGGTTTAAGAACTTGACTTACACCCCAGTATACGAAAATGTTGACCCAGATTTGCCAGTCTTTGAACGCAGCCCAGACATACTCCCACTTGAACTCATCAGCCTGCGCAACACGGGCCTGGCCTTGACCCGCGGCCATTTGTTGGCCCTGGTACTTGAGTCGGAAGACGACAAAAGCGCGCTCCTCCTCGGTTAAGAAGCTTGCGGTTTCGGGGAAGTCGTAGAGAGCCCAGAAGGCGAAGATTGCAACGAACACGGTGACAATTCCCTCGAGGATAAAGATCCAGCGCCAGCCTTCGAGTCCACCAACACCGTCCATCTTGGCGATGCCAAAAGCGAGAAGGCCGCTGAAAGCACCGGCAATAGACGCGGCAGAGAAGAAAAGAGCCTGGCGGAACTGGATCTCGTGTCGGCAGTACCACATTGTAAGGTAATACTAGACACCATCAGCTAACGAGAAAACGTTGGAGAGATGACGTGGACGTACCGCTACACCGGGGAAAAGGCCAGCCTCGGTGACGCCGAGGAAGATGCGTGCGACAAGAAGACCATGGTAGTTTCGAACGATGCCCATCAGCGTCATGACGATTCCCCACGCGACCATGATTGTGGGAAGCCAGATGCTGGGACGAAGCTTCTTGAGGAGCAGGTTCGAGGGGACTTCGAAGGCGGCGTATGTGAAGAAGAAGACGGTGAGACACCAGTTGTATTGATCAGGGCTCATATTGAGATCCTCCTGGAGCCCTTCGATCTTTGCGTTGCCGATGTTTCCACCTGTGAAACAGAGATTAATGGGGTGTTGCGATGGGGTTTAGGTGACGTACGGTCGAGGAATGAGAGCAGGTAGAGGAGTGCAAGCATGGGGATCAATCGCATGTCCATCTGGCGTATGTCAGTGAGATCATCATGTGAGTGAGATGTCATAGCACGCACCTTGCGTAGGATCTTGTTCTCATCGAGGTGAGAGAAAGAGTCGAGCGTAGTTCCGGGTGCAGTAGCCAGGGCATCAATGCGGTCGACCTGGCCTCTGCCATGGCCGCCATTAAATGCCCTCTCCGCCTCGACAACCTCAGCCTTTTCATTTGGGGGTGTAGGATACGACGTCATGATTGCAGTCTGCAATGATCAACGATCTGTAATAATCAACAGACTGTAACTCTTGGAACCGCTGGGTGTCTTCCAAGTTTAAAAACCAAAAAGGCAGGACGATCGTCGACTTTAAGTATGTCAACACCACCCTTGTCTTTCACCATATTTCTCCCCCGCATTATCGAGATGTCTTTTTGCTGACCTTGAATTATGGAGCTGCACAGGACAAGTTCGTAGGAGGCTTGTGTCCGCTACGGCAGATGAAGACGGCCACGGTCACGGTGGGGGGAGGGGGCGGAATTTGTCCAGAGGGAACGGTAATTTCCTGGGGCGCTTATCTTGAATAAGGAATTCGAGAGGAGTGAGGGTGGTGATGGTGATAGTTGATCCACCGTCCTGTGGGGATTTGAGAGGGGGGGATCGGATCCGATGGACTCCTGGCGACGATGCGGTGATGGTTCGATGTGTGGCTTTGTACTTGCACGGATATCTAGTGGTATTATCGACAAGATGTTGATGTAGCCACACTCCAGTTACTTCTCATCTGTCCAAGTTCCAGAAATATTTCACCGGGATTTCACATGAGAATGGAATGGATATACGTCATGGCTCGAAGTAGATGATGCTCTCGGTTCCGATTACCCCAGTGAGTGGGTTTGACTACATGAGTGGCGGCGCCCGTTGAACAGGCAGATGTAGTCTCCAAGTTAAGTTGCGACGGTTCACTAATGCAATCTTTAGTTATAGTTTTGAACCCACCCAGAATCTCTTGATGAGAAACAGTTGCCATCTGATCATCCCAGGAAGATCTACTCCGCAACGTCTGGATGTTACCCCAGACTCCAGCTGAATGGACCATCTCGTTACCCCGCATTCTTTGATGGGGCCCAAGTTCCCTGTTCTCTCTCCCAAACTTCATCCGGATCCGAAACTGCTCAACTCGCGATCCTGTCTGACCAATTGTGACAAGACCTAAAAGATTCGACTATAGGGGGACCTATCATGCCAACTGTCGTTGCACGTCGTACCCAGTTCTCCAGCTGCGATGCATGCCGCCGATCGCGTGTGGCTTGTGATGCCCAAAACAACAACACAGATGGAGACACATCATCCCCTTGCACGCGCTGTCGGAACCGGCGTCAAGCGTGTACATTCAAGGTACTCACCTGCCAACTACATTGCTTCTCGGCGACTAATGAAGTTTTCGAGCAGTGGCTTCAAAATGCAAAGGCAGGCAGCTCTGGTGTGAAGCGCAAATCACGTCGTAGGACGGCATCAAGGCCGATAAGTGACACTTCGTCGACACGCGGCAGTAGAGCTACTGATTTTTCGCGACACACGGAGGTTGGTCAGGGTACTGATGACTTGGATCGTGATTCCTACGGTGACAGTTCAACCTCGGTGATGCCCGAGCCCACACCGTTGCCATTCTGTGCGAGCCCCTTGAAAGCTTCAGCAGAGAATGCTGACTTTGAATGGCTCGATACTCTTTACAGAGAGGGTTTTGAAGCAGTTTTTGGCTCGTGGATGGGTAGATATAGCTGTCCCTTCTTGTATGCACCACGAAATTCTTGCTATAGCTGATACTCACATAATGCAGGTTCGGCCACAACCTCGCAGATAAATACGTCAGTATATCAGACCTCTGCCGCCATCTAGACGGATGTATAGTAGACTCTGGCAACAGCCAACTGGTAGGGCGATCCCGGGACATCGAACAATCTCTCCAGAGCACCATCTCCGCATTTGCAGCACGATGGCTTCCTGTCACTTCCCCAGTCCCTAACTCCAGTGAAGACCACTGCAGTCTTGTCCAGACTCTTTGGCGAAGTGCTCGCAGGGATATGCTGCGAGTTATCAACAGATCGTCTTACCGATCCATGTTGTCGCTGTTTCTCTTTGCGCTCACGCCGATACCTGAAGGTATCTCAGAGGAAGAGGAGACAGATGGCATATCAGGGCAAGCCTGTGTTCACGCTGCGTTGCAGCAGATACAGACCTTGCGAGCTCGGCAGAGAAATCTACAATTCAGCGGTTCAAAGGTTTCTCCGTCATTAAAATCACAGGCCATCGTCACAACGCCAGAATCAATCGAAAACTCGGGCTTCATCAACGCCGAGAGTATTGTTTACTGGGCAGCTCTTACTTTTGACACCTCGGCGTCTCTCACTCTCAACTGTCGCTCCTTGCTCTCTTCCGGTCTTTTCGGCTTCGAGTCCGAACTGCCATGGCGACTCGTCAGAACTTGTGCTAAGATGTTTGACGAGAATGCCCGGCAGTGGAAGCAGGGAAGTTCAGATATGACAGACGAGAGGGCGAATCAGATAATCGCTGCCGGGGCGTCGTGGAAGTTGCTGGGGTGGAAGCTGACGGCTATATTCAAAGAGGCTTTGCGTGATGGCCATGAAGAGTCAGAAGTACGTAAAGCCTATCTGGCGGTGGTTGATTCTACTAAGCAGTTCGGTATCATTTATCGTCCACTTCTGGATGAATGCCATAAACGGATGCCTTTTCTTGGCCAACAGACAAAGCTTCGATGGTGTGAGTCTACAACAGTTTAACTCAATGATATGTTATTCACAAAGATTGCAGTTTCTCTTATGCTTCATTACCACCTCAGCATCCTGATGCTAGTGGACATAATAGAGGCCACAGATCGTCCAGACCTCTTACCTGACATCACCGACATAAGCATCGATGCCGAAAACACAGTAATGAACACACTGGCATTTGGCCTTCACAATACCTTTAAATTGAAGCGACCCGACGACGACCCTCATAGCGGGAACAAAACATCGTTTACTGTACCCATCGTGTCTATCGACCCATACCCACATCACGCAGTCGCCGGAGTGCAATTATTGCGAAAAGCTATCGAGCGCGACTTCGGTATGGGGAAGATCACGGAGGAGACGTATCAGGGTTTGCTGGAGACGTTGGAGCGTACGTTGAGGCATTTGCCGCAGGGCTCAAAGTCTGTTCAGGCAGCAATAGCAAAGTTCTCGACAGTGTCTGATGAGCATAGTACACAGCCGAGCATTCTCGTGTGAAGTTGCAGCGGAAGTTACATACTGATATAAGTGCTCTAACCTCCAGATATCATCTAGTGGTATCGAAAGTATTGTCTTCATATGAAACCTTTTGGAAATGGGAAACCCCATCTGTGCCTGGCTGCAAAACAGGCGAGCTCAGCCACCAACCTCAGAGTCGATTTAAGGATACGATTACCCGGTTTTTAGTCTCGGATCCGATGACCCTTGTGAGGATGTGGAGTGGAGATATTTGCCACTGATTAGTAGCACCTTGAACCGGATCCGAAATGACGATGCAGACCTCGAACGTCTCTTTTCTTGCTGTTTTTTATGAACTTCTTTCCTATCAAAATTGACCTATTTTGTTTTGAAATTCAATTATTCCAGTCGTCGAAATCATGGTTCTTTCAGTAACTGCAAGGACATCGGTCACCTTGATCGGCGCGGGCACTCAAGGGAGGCGCCTTGCGTTCATGGTGAGTACCCAGGCTATATACATTGAAGATGCTGGTAAATTTACCCCTACTCGGTGGCTGACAGTATTGTTCTTCCTTAGTGGTCGAGTAGAGGAAACGACGTCCATCTGGTCGACGGCCAGGAGTCTCAACTCCAAGCCAGCATCAAAGCGATTGAAGAATTTCGCGCAAGCTCTAGCAACAAAGATGCTTCATGGGGGAAAATCATCACACATTCCACTGATAGCCTCCACGAAGCTCTCCAAACCGCCTGGTTAGTCGTAGAGGTAAGCAAAGTCTCATGCAATATCACCAGGCACTAATTCTCAAGTGTGTACCTGAGCAACTCGACCTCAAGACCAAGGTCATCTCAGATCTTGACTCTTTTGCATCAAAGGAAACGATCATTGCGTCGAATTCCAGCAGTTATTCTTGCTCGGAGATATTGAATGGTATTCGTATGAAGCACGAGAGCCGGTTCCTGAGTGCTCATTCTTGTATGTGCAATCAGACCTATGAGATGGCCCTACTGACCTTTTACCATAGACTGGCCACCTGAAACACCTGGTGAGTGTTTTGATTTACTAGTCGCGAGAGGTGGAGACGGAACTGACAAGCGGCAGAAATTGAAATCATGGGACACGAGACCACAAACCCTTCATATATCACGCTGATGATGAATCAATGCAAGGCCCATGGTTTCTCACCATTCCACGTAAAGAAGCCATCGATGGGATACATCTACAACCGGTAAACCACCAAACCAACCCTAATCCAACCTCTAGCTACAAAGGCTAATCCGCTGCTGAATCAGAATATGGGCAGCAATCAAAAGAGAAGCACTCCTCACAGCTTCAGAAGGAGTGGCAACTCCAGAAGAGATTGACGATATCTTCAAGGGCGTATTAAAGACACCTAAAGGTCCGTTTGAACAGATGGATGTGGTGGGACTGGACGTTGTCCTGGATATTGAGCAGCATTATGCCGATGCTAGGGGAAATATCCCAAGTGCACCACGGGAATATCTGCAGAAATATCTCGGTGAGGGTAACCTAGGTGTCAAGAGTGGACGGGGCTTTTACAACTATGGAAAATCGTAACTATTTATGTTTAAAGCTAAACTAAACTTTCGTGTCTCAGATAGAGAATGAAAACTGTTTTCAGGTTTATAGTTTAAGGAGGGATTGAACTGTTTGTTTCGTTGAACGGAAAGGCGTGAAGCTGCTTTACCCTTGCTATCTGATAACATTATCGATCTTGAACAAGATATGCATGTGTCGTTCCAAGACCCCGGCGATGAGAGCGAAGGGTGGAAGAAATCCAGCTACCTTTGTTCCGGCCTGCGGAGCTTTTCGATAATGCTCTTATCTAATTATTCTATAGATATGAAACTAAATCTAGTCTTTAATAAGCTACCTGCCCGAACAGTCTTCGAGGACGATGCTTATAGTAAGACGTCCGGCTCGGTCTGTGAAATAAGCTTTCTTAACAAGCGACTGATATTCTTGCTGCGACCGTCTTGGTTATCACGATAGCGACGATTGTTGTTCTGGCGCGTGTGTACGTGCAAGTGTTTAGTATTCGCAGCGTTGGCTGGGGTGTAAGTCTACATGCAACAACTCCCTCCTCTTTGTGCTGCCGCTTCTTGCTCCCCTCTCTTCATTGTTGATACAGACCCGAGCTGACAATGGGTGTTTACAGGATGGCCTCATGATCCTAACTCTAGCCATGGACTGGGCAGGCCAAGGTGTAATTTTTGCATCAGTAGCTCACGGCGCTGGTAGACACGTTGGCGACGTTGACCCAGCTATTTACATGAAGGGAATGAAGTTGAACTTTATAAGTCAGCCCATTTTCTTCATAGCCATCTGCGTAGTCAAGTTGTCAGTTGGATGCGCTTTGCTGCGGATATCGTCGACCAAGTTCTACCGAACATTGATTCTATCCATTATGTGCTTTATGGCATTCTACACTATCGGATGCTTCTTCGTAAGTTATTCACTCTGCATTACCTGATGACTTCAGTTACTGACATCTTCGGCTGCAGACCGTCATCCTTCAGTGTACAGACATCCGCATCCTCTGGGACCCCGCCGTCCACGGTACGTGCTGGTCGCAGAGGACACTACAGAGTCTCTCGTACGCGAACTCTGCTTTCAACATTCTCACTGATCTTTTCTTTGCCATCATCATCCCAACACCTATGCTGTGGAAACTCAACGTTCACTTCCGAACAAGAATAACGCTCCTTGCTATCCTGAGTCTCGGTGTCTTTGCCTGTGCCGCCGCCTTTATCAAGTTGGGTTACGTTACCAATTACGGCAAAATGGGCGACTGGCTATGGGACTCCCGCAACATCACCATCTGGACCAGTATCGAGCTCAACGTCGGCATCATCGCTGGCAGTCTGCCTTGCCTGAGACCTCTCTTCGGCCGCTTCCTCGGCAGCACCTATGGCAAGAATTCCAAGAAGACGCCGCATTCAGGTCCTTCCAACTACGGCCATGGCACCGGCTACGGCCGAGGCACGCTGCGCAGTGGGAAAAGCTGGCACGCATTGGGCGGTGGTCGCAAAGGCGATGACGAGACAAGTAGCCAGAAAGCTATCAACACTGGTGTTCAAGAGTATGAGCTTCATGA
The DNA here is from genome assembly GCA_012977755.1 of Fusarium nurragi. NCBI lineage: Eukaryota > Fungi > Ascomycota > Sordariomycetes > Hypocreales > Nectriaceae > Fusarium > Fusarium nurragi. The sequence continues at coordinate 41,096 of JAALXI010000210.1, read as the reverse complement.
CAAGATTTCTAGGGCGGCGGGAGTTGCAAACATGGCTATCGTCATGTCAGATATCGAGGGCAAGTCGAGTGATGAGAGCGCGGGCAATTCCGGAAGCAGAGGTCAATATCCTACGGGCATTACAAAAACGATGATAACGACAGTTGAAGTTACCAAGGCGGGTTCCACATCATCCCAATGATATATTATTTCCTATTATTTCTTTCCAATTCTTAGACACTTACAAGTGTGGCAGAAGAGCTCATATTCTTATTCATGTACGTACGAAGTATCGATGCTTGGGGCATGCCTTTGCATATGGGGGGACGATATAAACGGCAAAAGACTTGTACATAACCGTTTGTAAATAACCGCCGCTTATGGTATCGCTCGAAAGTAAAACCAAACAAGTTCTACAACTACGCCCAGAACAAGTGAAGCTCTACGAATTGTGAAGTTCAATATGTTGATGATTGATATTTAATTGCTAGGCAGGACTTGTTCTTGCGTCTTATGATTGAGCCATACAAGACAGCAGTCAAGATATATTATCTTTTGTGAAGACACTTTAGATAGTATCAATAAGTAGGATGAATAGCCCCTTTTCTGACCAATGGCTAAGATGTAGATATGAAGACGCTCAAGACTTGAAGTTTATTCACAAGGGAACAGGGGTTCACACAGAACTCAAGGGTAACAGTAGAATTTAAGTCCTGGTTACCAGGCAAGAAAGATTATTCATCCAAGAGCGTTCGGACTTCGGTCGACAGCCATGAGCTCAACCGTTTCGAGTCTCTCCCGTCAATCAAATGCCGACTTCGTATCACTCACCTCCCCGGTTCTTAGAGCATTACGAGGTCTATAGGGTGGGTGTCATCAAAGCTTACCTATCGAACAAATGAAACAATAATCAACACGACCCACAACACCCTCACTCCCGGTAGTGTCCAAGCGTTTCCTAATACTGCTAAAGTTTCCTTTTCCTAAGACTTCCATCTTGGGAATAGTCCGCGGGATCCATCACCCCCGCAACGCGGAGGCGGAGGATGTACCCGTCGATTGGCCAGTGCTCGGCGTGGCCGCGAGTAAGGCGCGGTAACATCCGGGATGTCACATCCCACCTCCACATCGCAAGATAAGGGGAACGGCTGAAATATATCGGGGTTGACATTTATTAACCCCATCTTTATTTTATATCGCCACTGCACTTGGCATTCTCTTCGTCACTGCTACTGCTATTGTTACTGCAGTATGGCTAGCCACGCTCCGGCCCAGGAGGGCCACCTCCAGAAGCGCTTCTCGAAGCTCACCATGATCGGCATGGCATTTGCGATTCTCAAGTAAGATAGTCTGTCCATGTCTAACCACGCCGTGCTAATGGGCTCAGCACTTGGATTTCTCTCGCTGGATCGCTGGGTCTGGTGATGCCATCTGGCGGCTCCGTCAGTTTTGTTTATGGATTTATCTTCTGCGTTATCTGCAATATTTGCTTGAGCGCAAGTGTCGGAGAATTGGCTTCTCTGTATCCAACGGCTGGAGGACAGTATCACTATTCATTTGCTCTTTCTGCCAAGAAATGGAGGAACCTAATGGTAAAGTAGACTAATCAATTGCACGAGTACATGGCTAACTGTAATAGAGCTTCCTTGTCGGATGGACCAATATCGCTGGTTGGTTGACGCTCAACACAACTGCAGCGTATTTTGGAGGTATAATATCTTTCTTGCGTACAGAAACCAGTTGCTTACTTTGCTATAGCTCGATTCCTAGCCGCAGCAGCTGTCGTTGGCTCTGGATACACCTATGAAATCACTCAATGGAGCACGTACTTGATGTTCGTCGCAGTGTCCATTGTCGGCGTAATTTTGAACATATTTGCTTATCCCATCTTAAACCGATGGAACGAGGGCGCCTGTATGTGGGGATACAACCTATGCCTTTACGCCAACTGACCAAATTCATAGTGTACTGGTCTCTGATCAGCGTTGTTGTGATCAGCATCGTACTTCTCGCAACCTCTCCAAAGACTGATGCTGAGTTTGTCTTCACCAATTTCTCCAACACAACTGGCTGGAGTGATGGTACGGCTTGGATGCTTGGACTGCTCCAGTCAGCCCTCAGCTTTATTGGGTGAGTAACAAATCGCTTTCCAACATATGCCTTGTTAATGGTCGTGTAGCTGGGATGCTGTAGCGCACATGACGGAGGAGATGCCTCGGCCATCTAAAGACGCACCCCAAGCCATGGTCGCTGCCGTCCTCGTTGGTGGTGTAACGTAAGTCTGGAATCCGCATCATCGAATCTCAACTGACAGATGTATAGCGGCATCATATTCATCCTAGTCATGCTGTTCTGCTTCGTTGACCTTGAACTGCTCCTCGCATCGCCTACACAGAGTCCTCTTACTGAGATGATATATCGAGCTACCAACAGCCGAGCTGCTGCGACCGTGCTGACTGTTGCTGTTGCCTTTTGCTTTGTCAACGGAGCCAACGGCTGTGTGACCTCTGGCAGTCGTCTTCTATGGTCGATGGCACGAGATGGCGGCACGCCCTTTTCCAGATAGTAAGCATATTCTGGGCATCACACCTCTGACGTAGCTAATATCCGGTAGTCTCTCGCATCTTCACCCTAAGCTCAATGTCCCTGTTCGAGCTATTCTGGTGCAGGCTGTGTTCAACCTTCTCTTTGGCTTGCTTTACCTTGGTAAGTCTTCCGCATCCAGATTTTACTAATCGTGCTGTTAACATGTCCAAGGCCCCGAGGTTGCTTTCAACGCCTATATCGCAAGCTGTACGCTGTTCTTGAACCTCTCATACGCTGCGCCAGTGCTCATTCTGCTCATCCGCGGCCGAAATCTTGTTCTCAATTCGCCTCCCGAGTTTTCACTTGGACGTGTTCCTGGATATATCACAAACTACATTGCGGTTATCTTTGTACTTGTCACTTCTGTTGTGAGTTATCCCATACCGAAAGAACCAGAATAGTGCGGATTTGAACCGACGCTAACACTTTGGTGCTCAAATTAGTTTTTCTGCTTCCCTCCAGCAATCCCTATCAATGTGTCAACAATGAGTAGGTTGCCCCCTGCCACCATCAACTATGCAATACCTAACATGTTTCAGACTATGTGACTGCAGTCGTGGGCATCTTCCTTGTGTTTGTAACAGCACTGTGGTTCTTGAAGAGGAAATCCTACCAGGGACCGAAGCTTGAGTGCATTCTGGGGGAACACTTGCCCGTGACAGACTTGGTGTCACGGGGTGACCAAAAGGAAATTGCCTCAAGTTCAACCTCGAAGCAGTGTGAATTATAATTCCAAGTATTTACATAGCGAGATTAGAGGGGCCAGGAGGGTAGTCTTGAATTTATATTCTATGAATTATTATTCAGCAGTTTATGTTCTCTACTATAAACGTAATTCAAGCTGGTTATTTGCAGCCGTTGATGTGATAAATCACTAAGCTATTGTGCGAGATCTCTTACTTTGACATAAAATTGTGCTAGCCTGGTTCGTAAATGGTTCAAGTGATAAAATACTATAGCGGCTGTACGTTGGGGTGTTGAAGAGCACAGGGTTATCAGGAAATAGTCTGATGCTGACAATTAACTGACTGATATCCTACAGTAAAGTTGATTCATGTGCATATATCTTGAATAATAGAAACCATAAGCCCAGGCTAAAGATTTATGCAACAAATGATCGATTACTTATTACGGCTACAGCCTTGCTGTGTTCTTGAGGTACCCATAGTGCCAATCCTCTCGAGCCAAGTCCTTTCTGATCTGGTAATTACACTCCGCAATGTCCACAGTTCTCATATCCACATCCAGAACGCGCATAGCTTCCTCACCATCAGTAAAACTCCCAGGCACAGTGCCCACAATAGGCAAAGCAACTTGACTGCAGCCGAAGAAACCCTCCTCCACCGGCCCGCCGACGTTGCAGTAGATGACCGCTGCAGTATTCTCGAAAGCTCTTGTAACGAGTGCCGACTGTATGAACATCTTTTCGCAGTTGGCGTTGTATGCAAGACCGTCTTTGCACATGTCTAGCGACGTCCAGTATGAAGGGATGATGATGATCTTTGCGCCGGCGAGAACGAGTTGTCTGAACGCTTCGGGGAAGGCTAGATCCCAACACACGAGGATACCGATACGCCCGAGGGGGGTGTCGATGACTTGATGGGGGTTGGGAGATGCGAATTCGCCCTTGGATATGTTTCGAGCATGGTCGACAAAGGACGTCAGCGTATGGCGTTCGGGTATCCAGAGGTTCTGCTTGGTATAAGTGCCGAGGAGGTTTCCATCATGATCGATGAAGTCGGACGTATTAAGTAGCGTAGGCCTAGCATCAGCAGTCTGCTTGTCGTCTTCTTTGGGAGCTTGGGAGACAAATGTGCCGGCACAGATGTTGACATGAAGCTCTGCTGCTAGGTCTTGGTATCTCCTTCGGTATTTGGCAGCATCTTCAGGTGTAAGTGCAAAAGAAGGCTCCTCTGGTACCCAGCCTGTAAGATGATATTCAGGCAAGACAGCCAGTGATGCGCCCTGTGCAGCAGCAAGGCGAATATGCTCAGCGGCATGCGCAAAGTTATGTTCAGCATCAAGGGGCTATCGACATTTGAGCCTGCCATAAATCCCAGGAGGGTTCCGTTGCTCACCTTTGGCTTCATTTGCACGAGAGCCACCTTGAAGGAAGGACTTGGTGTAGTTACCGCCATATTGATTAGGTTGGCTTTGAGTTTCCAGAGAACAAGAAAGCATGCATGGCTTGAGTGGGCAGAGATAGTTGAGGCAAGCTGACAGGCAATTCGGCTACCATTGTCTCGGAGTATCCAAGTGATAACCGTGATCCTGTCCCCCAGGATGCGTATTACTTCCTTTTCCGGTATACTTTAGCTTTTCCTCTGTATACCTTGTTGGGCAAGGCTGGGTGGAGTAGTAGATCGGAGCCGACAATGTGCATAGCCCATTCCATAAGAAACGTCTTATCCAAGACATCAAGAGCGATTGGGAAAGTTGCCGAGGATGAGGAATCCATGTGATCAATATCCGGTTCATATTTATCAATTGATATTTGGTAATGCTGGGGCGCGTACGAAGGGGCTGTGGCCAGGTACTCAAGCGAGCTCCCTTTTAGACGTTGATATTGAAGTAACAACGGAGTACTTCAGTACATAACTGGATGAACTCCACCACTCCGTAAAGCACTCGTAACATGTGGGTTAATAAAATCCCAGATCTGGAGCATATTAGGCGAGAAACCAAATGGTAAACGTCGCCCCTCAGTAGGGCCGAAAAAGATGGAGGGAGGGGTTGCTTACTCTATTTAATCGACTGATAAGCCGCAGGTACCATGATTCTAGCAGTATGATACAAGCAGCAAGTATAGTAACCAGTACGGTAGTATTAGCAACAAATTTCCTCCTTGACAGACCTGCCAGACTGTGAAGCATATATAACTTAACCCCCATTGTCGGCATTTGAACTAGGCCGAATTCGGCAGGCTTCGAAGGCCCCCAGAAGGAATGAAACGACGCTAGAACCATCACGTGATCAGACAAGGCTTCAAACCCACTCTTGACACCTCCGCGGTCCACCTCCACCTTTCTTCTCCAGACTCCACTCATCAACGCGATACATTAAAACGGGTCATAACCTCACGATGCTATCCGCGACGTATTCACCGGCGCGCAAGAACATCACTAGATCGCGCATGGGATGTGCCGTGTGCAAGTCCAAAAGAGTATGGCGCCCTTCCTCATCGCCCGGGAGATGTCTGACCGTAAATATAGCTCAAGTGTGATGAGTTGAAGCCTTCGTGTGGTCGCTGTCTAAGATTGGGCATCCCGTGTCCTGGTTATCAAAAGCCTTTGCGGTGGAAGGCTGGATCCAAGTCTCCCAAGGATGCGCCGGATGCGCCCGATACGCCCAGGACCGATGTCTCTGCAGACCCCCAGCAAAGCTCGGCATATACTCCGTATCAGCCGCTGCCGAGCGAACAGTTTGTCAACAACTTCTACGAGGCGGAACTTTTAGACCAGCTCAACGGTTCCATTGATCCTGGATGCGTTGGAATCCAGGGTCAAGAAACTCTGGATTCGTCCATGCCCTTGATGCAATTTCCGGATGATTTGCTACAGCTATATCCAGATCAAACACTGGGACAAACACCAGATAATGTATCCCAAGGCTCCAGCGAGGATAGGATTTGGCAACCCGGCGCTCTAGTACCAGCACAACCATATGCGCAAGCTTTGAATCGACTAAAACCCCAAAATCAAGCCTCTGAGCCACCTTACGAGATGCCATTAGCAGCTGCCCTCCAAGACCATTCTTCAGTTCTTGTCGAGTACTATTTCAAAGAGGTGTGCGGATTGATGTCCTGCTACGACAGCCCCATGAATCCGTACCGAACTACCATTTCAAATATGTGGTCTGGGTCCCAATCTCTCTACTACATCACCCAGAGCATGGCTGCTGCATGCCTCTCTGAAGTATCACCCAGTTTCTCGTCGATTGGCCACCGACTTCGAGACCAAGCCATGATATGTCTGTCCAGGGAGGCTAAGGTTGCTGAACTAGAAACTTCCTCTTTGCTGGCTCTGGTCATGCTGGGAATGAGCCTTTCATGGCATGATCCCAATAGTCTTGGTCAGCTTCAATTTGACGTCCTCGCTAAGAAGGTCCTGGCCGCCGAGGCACGTGGAGATGCTCTCGCATTGGCCGATAAGAAAAAGGAGTTCTTCTTCTATAACTCTCTCGTATACTGGAAGATGCTGCTCTCTTTTGTCACGGACGTTGATCCAAGCACGAGGGATGCCCAACCCCAGCCAGCCCCGCCAGACTGTCTTGACCTGCAAGAACCTCGTATGCCTCATCCGCAGACGGGTATTGGCATCGAGGTCCAAGAGCTCGTTGCCAAAGTGGGAAGCCTTGTACGAAAAGAGCGAAAGAGGATCCGCTCCCGTCGATTTGCTTCCAAGGAAGATATCCAATATGCGCAGGATGCAATCGTGACTTCGGAGCAACTCCACTCGGAGCTTTGTGCCCTGCGACTACCGCGAGAGAGCGAAATTGTCGACGCCGGCGATGACTTGACTCCAGCGATTCATCTGGTCAAGGTTGCTGAAGCTTATCGATGCACGGGGTTGCTTCAACTGTACCGGAACTTTCCAGATCTTCTTGCACCTTTCATACAACCAGCTCACCCAAATAATCAGTCGTTCATGACAGGATCCCCTGATTCTGCCTCCTCCTACTCTGATGAGAGAGCTTTGGCGGATGCGTGGTTGACTTGCCTGGCTCTTCATGTGTTGGACCTGGTCAAGGACATACCCTTGTCATCTCGAAGCCGATCTATTCAACCGTTGCTGTTCGTGAGTATCTGCAGTGAATTCTCCCTTGGTCGGTCATATAGCACGATCCCGGAATTACAGCAACTGCATGTGGTAAGCATAGCGACTAGCCCAAGGTTCAGAACGCCTTTGACATGTCTCGATATTCTGCAATCGCGGAAAACCATCATTTCTCGTCTTTCTGCTTTTGAGAATATCTTGGCAGCCAAGCCAATCCGCCGCATGTTGGCTCTGGTCAAAAAGACATGGGCGAGTATGGATGAGGAGAAGCAGGAGGCATACTGGATGGATGTGATGATGGATAATGGATATGAGACGTTGATGGGATAAACTATTGTACCCACGGACTGCATTTGGGTTTTAGACTTTAAGGTTAGAAGATAGAGTGGTCAGCAAACTTGTAGGTTTAAGATCTAGACCCTGAAATTTTATACGAGAGCGAAAATGTAAGTACATGATATGTGGAGCCATTATTTACTCGCACCACTTTTTTGTCGATAGCAAGGTAAGAGACAAGGATAATACGGACGAACAAATAAGATCGTTCAATGAATGCAACAAATTACCTCAGGGTTAGTCAAGAGAGCCTTCGTGTAGAAACATTGCCAGACTGTGCCCTTTTACGGTGAACTTCCCCTTATCCGTATATGGGAAACGACAGGGCACCTAACCGGTTACAGGCACTACAGCCGCCGGATCAGCAAGCTTCCTATGATATTCCCTGGACCCTGCATGCCCGGCCTGGCCCGGTCGTCTACCCGAGTTCGGCCATGCATCGTCGACCGACTTCCCCGTCAGCCTGACCCTGGTTACCTCGTGCAAGTACACCATGGTATAATACGCATTTATAAAGCCCGGAGCTGCTGCCTTTTGGTTGAGAGCATCGGCATCATCTTCATCTTCATTCTCGTCATGGCTGGCGGTCTTCTCACTCTTTGCGTCAGCGCGCTCATCGCCGTCGCCGGCGCTGTCAAGCCCGTCGCCAAAGCAGCAGATGTGGTCTTCGTCAATGGCAACATCTACACCATGGGCCCGTCCAATGACATGGTGACAGCCATGGCCGTTCGCGGAGGTAGGATTGAGCACGTCGGCAACAAGAAGAGCGCCGATCAGTACATCGGGAAGAAGACAAAGGTCATTGATCTCAAGGGTCGCATGGCCATGCCTGGTCTTGTCGATTCCCATATGCACGTTCTCTCGGGCGGTCTTTTCCTCCTCAAGTGCGATCTTAGCTATCAGACTTTGCCTATCGAAGATGTTCTCAAGCATATCCAGGGATGTCTCGATGGCGAGAAGGATAAGACAGACGACGATTGGCTCGAGGTGGTTAACATGGACTACGCTGGTCTTGTTGACAAGAGCGGCAATGTTGGAAAACTCCAGCTCGACAAGCTTAAGACCAAGCGACCTATCATCATCCGCTCAAGCGATTACCACACCATCCTCGCCAACTCCCGCGCCCTTGAGCTGTCTGACATCGACGCAAACACAAAGGACCCGGCTGGTGGCAAGATCGTTCGTCTCCCCGGAAGCAAGGAACCCTCGGGCGCTCTCGCAGACGACGCCTCTTCTCTTCTCGCCGGTCCTCCCCCGCCCACCGAGGAGGAGAACCTCCAGGCTGGCCGCGCTGCGCTTAAGCTCCTCCGTGAAGCCGGTATCACTACGTTCCAGGAAGCCGCTTCCGGCGAGGAACACCACAAGCTCTTCAGCGCCATCAAGAAAGAAGACGGCCTCACTGCGCGCGCCTACTTCGACTATCGCATCGAAGCGCCCAAGTCCCTCGACGCTGTTCCTGCCTTTGTGAACAACATCGTGGAGACGTTGACTCCCTGGCATGACAAGACCGCCATTGGCCCCAAGCCTACACTCAAGTGGCAAGCCATCAAGGCCTTCATCGATGGCGTTATTACATACCCTGCCAACACAGCTGCTATGATTGACCCCTACTGGGCGCCCGTCAGCAGCTCCGACTTGAACGGCACCTGGGCTCCCGACAAGAACTCTCTCAACGACCCCTACTGGGAGCCCGCGATTCTTACCAAGACTCTCGAACTGCTTTTCCTCGCCGGTTTCGACGCCCAATTGCACGTCGACGGAGATCTTGCAGTGCGCGTTGGCCTTGACGCTGCTGAGTCGTTCCGCAAGAAGCACCCCCGTAAGGAGTTCCGTCTTGGTCTGGCCCACGACGAGGTTTCGCACGAGAAGGACTGGCCGCGATTTGCCAAGCTTGGTGTCGATGCCATCGTCAGCTACCAGTGGTCGCAGCTCAGCTCTTCCTACATCCCCAACACGTTCAAGTCTATGGCGGATTATCGCATTGATAATCTCCAGGCCTGGGCCAAGATTGAGGCGGCGGGTCGCCCTCTCGTCTACGGTAGCGACTGGCCTGTGAGTGTCTCTGTTCAACCGTCTTAAGACATAGTCTAACAGTCACAGATTGATCCTCTTGATGAGTGGCTCGCTCTCAAAGTCGCCGTCACTCGCTCAGGCGACCCCAAGAACCCCAACTCCCCTGCCTCCCAAGGCCCACCCTTCGACGGCGTTTTCCCCGGCAGCGGCATTTCGCGTCAATCCGCGCTGCGCTCCATCACCATCAACGGCGCGCGCTTCCTCCGCGCCGACAAGCAAATCGGCTCCCTCGAAGTCGGCAAGCTCGCCGACATCATCATCCTCGAGAACAACTTCTTCAAGGTCCCCGAGGAGGAGCTCGGGCGCCAGAAGGTGCTTCTCACCATGGTGGGCGGCGAGGTTGTTTATGTGGCTGCAGGGCACGACTTTGGCGTCGAGGCCAAGTTCCCCAACGACGACGCGCACAGCGCTAGACTGGCCCGTCGCACCATCGGTGGCTTTGGCGCGAAGGAGCTGTCAACTGAGGAGCAAGCGGGTGCTGCTAAGCTCCGCAGGAGAGGCGCTTGCGTGCACAAGCACTGAGTGCGAGCCAGTTAGAGTTGCCGACAGGTTGTAGATGAGAGCCTGTTGCAGATAAAGCTACGGAGTAGTTGACAACCATCATTACCAATGCAATGAGTAATTGTTCGTGTGATAAGTGTGATAAGTGTGATGCCTCAAGCCAATATTACTACGAGTCATGGTCCCTGTCGTTTTGTTCAGCTTCTGCATCCGCTGAACGCTTTTAACCCAATCTAGCCCACAGAGCAGGCACTATATAGGTCCAGAACATCTTCATGATAAGTTGAATGGGTCGGAGGCGGAAGTTACTCGACTGGAACTATCATTAAGGCAGATATCAGGCAGGAATGAGGTGTTGTAAAGGGGCTTCAGCTGTAATGTAATGCAAAGTAAAGGGGGGGGGTCGGCGTTTCTCTTGGCTAGCCTCATATCAGAAGTGGCTTGGTGTCGGAGCATATGCCACGGCCAATGCAGAGCAACGATGCGTGCTCTCTTGGCGAGACGGATCTTCCCGCAGGACATCACACCACCGGTCTCAGTCCTGTTCGCCGTAGGAATGGCGACTTCATAAATCCGCTGCACGCCTTACCATGTACGTCCTGGTACAGTCCGACTGTGGAAGAGGCAGATGGATGCGTGAAGTTCCCGTGACGAGTTTCCTGTCCAGGCGATCACATCCGTAGCGCAAACTCTAAAACAGCGTTTAATCCCGGATATCCTTAGCGGGCTTTTGGCGCACTTGACAGACGATAAAGCCAGTTAGTTAAGCATATCCTTGAAGGACCTCGAGCTCAAGCTGACTTGGAATGTACTCTAGCCCAACGGGAGAACGGGGGAGGTGCCGGTCACTATTCCCTTAGTAAATCCGTCTGTCAAATTTTGAATGTTGAATGGGAGTGACAGTGCCGTGCAAGAGGGTTGGGTTTTTAATCAAAGGCCCTGTCCCGAGTTTGCTCCGCCTGTGCATTTATCTTTACGACGATCATTCTCCGTATCTGTCCAGTTTCCCCTTCTCCATTCCCTTGCCTTGCTCTGTCCTGCATAAGCGAAAACACACCCTTCGCTTGTATTTTGTAATGCTTTAGTTTCTCTCCCAAGTCCCGCGATGGTCTCCGCACCTTCGGGTGCCGCTGTGCTGGTAAGTTGGCCCCCCCCGGTCCGCCGATCGTTTTTCAGGCTCCAACGGTCAGTTCTAGGCAGTGAACTACACGCTCATTACGCTTGCGGCCCTCATCATTGCAGCTCGTGTCTATCTCCGCCTGGCGATACAGAAGCAGAGGCTCATTGCTGCAGATTGGTTGCGGATAGCAGCATGGTGCTCGGCATTTACGACGGCGTCTTTCGACATCGTGTTCATCAAGGAGGGCGCGTTGGATGCTTCCATCAACTACACTCTAGCGAACTGGGATGTGCCCGCGAAGAGGCTAGAAGAAGTGCAAAAAGTGAGCATCACCATCAACACAGCATGAAACTCGAAACTGATCAGATGTTCTAGCACATGTGGGCTGCTGTGATCCCCTTCTTCACGACCTTCTATCTCTGCAAAGCATCCCTCCTTGTCGTCTACCTACAACTATTCCCACCGTTTATGAGGAAGAGAAGATTTGTGGTCTGGGCAGTGGTTGTTTATTGTGTTGGCGCATACATAGCTTCGCTGTGTCTGCAGCTGTTCCTCTGCTTTCCAGTCCACAGAAACTGGTAGGCTGACCTGCCTCTCGTACCATGCTCCTCTAACCCACGTGTTAGGTCAGTGTCAGGAGATGAAAACTCCTGCGAAGTCACTGTGATAGAGACTACTTTCCAGGCTGCTTGGGCGATGCATTTTACTGGAAGTATTTTTCGTAAGTTCTATCGCGCCTTCGAATTTACCTGGCGCTGATCTTGAGTCCAGTGTTTGCTTTGCCATTCTTGATTCTCTATAAACTCAATATGCGCACGCGTGTCAAGATCAGTGTTTACTGCATCTTCCTCCTGGGGATAGTCGACATCGCAATTTCCCTTACGCGATTCTTGGCTATTCAGCTCAGCGCCGTCGGGGATTTTCGCTCCATCACAACAATTGGTATGTCGCACATCTTCACCCTAACAAAACCCTCCTAACTGATTGCCAGAACTTTGGAGTGCACTGGACGCCTATATCGGTCTCATTATCGCTTGCCTTCCCGCCCTTCGACCATACCTCCGCAGAAAAGAATTCAAATATAGTTACAGCGACTCCGGAAGACCAACCGGTACCTCTGGTGCACCTCCCCGCATGGCAGGACAGAGCGGCTTCGAAGAGATTGACGAGATACCATCACTGGAAGGCGACCCTGGACCTAGCGCGTGGGCTGGGTCGAGCTCGCCAGAGCTCGGTGCAGGATGGAGTGATAAGAAGAGTACTAGAAGCGATATCGAGCTTGTCAGTCTCGATACTAGTTCGAGAGATCATACGCATGTATGATTAGATGTATTGGACACACGGAACTTTCTACACATAGAATTAATATTTACCCTATTGTTATCAACTTTCGAGATGGGTCATTTCCAGATGCAGGATGAGGGTGCACCAGAGACGACACCGTGGTAAGCCCACGGATCATTCCGAGAACGATAAGCAAAGCTGGACAAGGTTGCCCGGAATACACCAGGGGTAAGAAAGACAAAGTAATTCACGCCATGGCGCCCCTGTTCATGCGCTTGTTCGTATTAGTATTGGTCATGACTCGTAGCGTCGCTGGCCAACAAGCAGTTCATGCGGGGTTTCTCAAGTTATTATCGCCAAGACCACTAGAACACTGATCCCAAAAACAGAGACGCCTATTACAGAGATAACAGAGACTAGGGCTTATATACTGGTCACAATAGTTATGCGTAAGGTGATGATCGGGGATAAACCAAGTGATAGACGACGAAAAAGAAAAGAGAAGTGTTGCAAGAAGTCCTGCAGAATGACAATCTTGGCTCGAAGCCGACACTCTCTTTTAACAAACAAGATGGGGTCTGCCTAAGCCGGGATGGGAACATCAAATGCCCGTCGAGCTTCACCAAGCTTCCCATAGATCAACATGGCAAAAATATCAAGATTCATTATTACAGATTCATAATGGAAGCCTCACTTCCCTTTCACGAAGCTTCCAAATAACAGTCGCTATATTATCTGGCTTCTTACTTGCCTTGGACCTCGTCAAGTATGGTCTGGACAAACTGGCTTACTGCGGTTTGATTGGCCGAGTCGCTCTGGGATCGCTTGGGGAACACCAGGCGCGGAATGGCTTTCGCGTGAGGTGCTGGGTGCAGCTGGGATACCATGGTCTCATCCTGCTAGTATTTGAAGGTAGTTCTTGGCTCATCCCATTATTGGTATACTTTTCTAATTAATGTCTCATGTGGGCTTTCAACGTCGTTCAAATCCCTCAAATCTCCCCCAAACTTGTGAAGTCTTCGAAGACTCTGGTTCCTGGTGCGCAATGCGCAGACAACCCCTCTACAATCTTCCTCTGGAGTCAACCGAGGACACAAATACTGCCCAAACCTCTCCCCAATTACGTAACTCGGCGCCGAAGCCTGAGAAATCTGTACAGCGTGCATTGTCGCCATCGGGATGGTAGCTCAAGGAGAAATTGATTATCTGATTCCCGCACTAGCTGAGAGCGGTGTTATCTTTGATCGAACAGCAGATGGGCAGACATCAGAGCTTTCCCTCATTATTACATGGGCTACCACGCTCTGCACGGTAATTGGGCCAATATCTGTGGGACTGATTGTTAATAGGGTTAGACAGTTAGAGAGCGGGAGCCAAAAAGCAAGAGTTGCGAGCAAAAGAAACGTGCTTGGGGCCTGAGGCGTGAGTTAGACATCATTTGATATACTGTCGGGAGTTTTAAGAATCCTTCAACCTGCACATGATTTTATAAAATTGACAGCATCTGCAAGACAGTATTCAGAATTTATGAGAGTAGTGAGTAGCTCTCAGCGATCCCAGATTGAGCACCATTTGCCGTTTTGTACACGATATTTTGATATCTTCGTGAACTTCTCACCCGTTCTCCGTATGGTGTATTGTAAAATGACTAATATAAGAGTATCATACCTGCTGTCTATAGCAGAACCGAAGCAGAATTTATTTGACCAACACCCAGCCCTTCCGGAGACAACTCGGTCCAAGGCGACGACTCCGTGCTATCGCTCTTGGCAGCTTGATTTGAACTCTGACGCATCTTGCTCAAGGCCAGAAAGCCCCCTCTGATGCTATCCGCCTCGTAGCCCTTAGCCCGTAAAACACTAGTAGCAACTCGAGCGCTATCTCCATCGTAACAAGTGATCAGAACTCTTTTGACGTGCAAGAGGGACTGAACCTCGGTTTTCGGGGCTTTGAACGTGTCTTCGAGGGTCTTCCATAGAGATTCCAAGAGCTTGGCGTCTGAGAACGGGCTTGGTGTGTTGTCGTGGACGAACGGCATGTTGACGGCTCCAGGAAGATGAAAGTTGTTGAAGTCTTCTGGTTGTCGTAAATCAATAATTGTAGTGTCTGGTTTCCGGCGTAGAATGCTTTGTAGATCAACTGTATTTACAGATCCACTCTTAGGGTCAGCAAGGACCATATCTAGAAGTGCACCTCGGTCGACGTCGAAGAATGCATCGAGAGCTTCCGAAGCTGTTCTCTCCCATTTCTCGTCATATCGGTACAAGTCAACTTTCAAAAGATCCTAGACAACTGTTAGTCCCTCTAAAGAAGTTCTCGACTATACCGCTTACCTCGTTCTTGATGCAAGGGAAATAATTCTCTCCCAGTTTATCGAAGTACTCATCGATGTACTGATACGGCAAGTCACAGCACAAAAACACGCAGTTGACAGTTCCATCTGGCCCTGCCAGCTCTGGAAGAGTACCCTCGGCCTTGCGCTTCTCGATGAGTTGGCATAGACCCTTCAAGTTGAAGCCTGAAGAAGGTCCGCAAACAATACCGTTGCGGCAGAGGTCTAGCGACATGGAGAAGGAGTTGTGTGAGTCGACTTCTTCGATATGATCTACCGCTCGTTTCCATGGAAATTGCACAGGGGCTAGAAGGGCGAAGGAGCGTGGACCAGGAACCCGATCACCGGGTGCTGTACATACGCTAGAAGCTTGTTAGTTGTGGTACTATGAGTAGATCGAGAGCTAGTAAACTGACCCAAGGCGATACACCGAAGGCTTGGCCTCTCTGAAATACGTGCCTAGGCCTGTCATGGTTCCTTTCTCCCATTAGTTAGACCACGATAAAACAGAATTCATCAACTCACCGGAAGTTCCCATGCCGGCACAGATGATGTTGATTTCGGGTAACTGCTGGAATATTTGCGGCCCCGTCCATTTAACGTGAGCATTCCAGTTCTTTCTAAGGATTAGTGATGGTCCCAATAGCTGCTACGGCCTACTCACGAGATCGTTCTCATATTGATTTGGATTTATGACAGTTTCATCTGATTGCTGAGCTAGTCTTTGGGCTGCTCTTATGCCTCCTCTTTCGTCGAGCGGCTCTGGTTGGGATGGGCCACCAAAGAGTGTACTAGTTAGTCGCGTGTTAGTAAAACCTGGTGGGCTTCTCTGGAAGCAATTGACAGCTCACATGTCAATTCCGAAGAATTGTATAAGTCGAAGTTTCGTTGTGCTCGTCTTATTGCTCAAGAATGCTCGTACATCGTCGATACCATGGATGGCTCGCGAAATCAAGGACATCGATAGGACAGTCGACCCAGAGCTGTATTCAACCACTGCCTTGGTCTTTCCTGGCACTACACAGTTCTGAAGCAGGTTCAAAGCTATCACCTACATCAGCCAACAAGACATGTGTATCCAGTAAGGTTGCTCACCGGGCATAGCTTTGACATTATTCGCAGGGTGCATGGTCATCATCTTGGCATAGATACGCACTCCATCTTGCTGATACGGATTAAGCGATTCAGGTATCTCAACAAGCGGAAGAGGCGGCGAGGATTCCGGGTCGAAGTACTTTTGAATGGAACCTGGTCCCTTGTAGACGTTGAGGGGGTTAGGACCAGCCATGCTGGAACAAGGTTATGGCTTGAAGATCAGGTCAAGATGGCAACGGCAACGAACTAAAAGATTCTCGGGAGTGACCTGGCCACTATATAAATGAGCTGAAGTGATACTGCGTGCCTACCAGCCTTTCCGCAATGGAGTTTGGGCTGCAACAGGGGTTTGCTCGTCTGCATATAGATGTGGGATGTCTGGTTGACAGCGCATGATGCATCTATTTACTTCGAAGAGCACTTTGAGCCAACCAGAACATCCAGGCCCACAAGGAGATCTTTCCAAGTGCCAGTATCTCCATTGTTCAGGGAGAAAGTAAGCGGATGTTTGGACGGGAGAAGAAAACGGGGGCCGTGATATGGATCCGAATGGGAATATGATGAGTTATTTAGGGTCATTTCTTTGTTGATCAACACATTAAAATTCTATCTTATTGGCAGCTGGTTTGTTATCAGGGCAGGTCAATAAGGTTGACACATCTCATATCAATCATGTACTCGAGCTTCAAGGTGGCGTTTGTGCAAAGTTGACCATCAAGGTGGCACCAATAAAATAAAGTAGATGCATGAGTAGACTGCAACAAGCCAGCTTTAACTGGCTCACAGCAGTTCTTCGTGCTTGTATATGCATATGATTTGCAATATCCCCGGCCATTTCCGCGGATTTGTGCCTTCAGCCCTGAAAAACAAGGACCTTGATAGTTTTTAGTCGAGGGGCTCAGGGTGGAGATCGTGGTCATAGTTCCAGAGACTCGGGTCCAGTTTAATAGTAGCTCGAATGACCTTGATGGCTCTGTACCTCTCCATTATCCATGGCTATGTCTCGTCGTAAGACTCTTTTGTTGCAAGATTTGTCTGAAGATTATCCACTCGTGCGGTTGTACTGTGAGCAAGCCTTATGAGTATCATGTAAAGCCACGCAGTCATCGATGAGGACTCCAAGTGTTATGTCTCGCAAAACATGCTCACTTAATTTCGTATTCAAAGCCTCCAGAGTATTACTGGCGTATTTCGGTTGTAACGCTGATACTTGCTCATGCCGTGCTGCTGCCACATTCGCGGCTGATCGCCCGAAATAATGCTATTGTCGCTTGACTTTTAGGTAACGATTATTCCAATTGCTACTGAGGAACAGTAGCAAATTTTCCGGAAGGAAGATCAAAAGACTGGCTTTCAAGGTACACGACACGGCAGTTGTCCGGTAGTCTAACCGATTTATCTGGGGAATTAACCCTGAGTCAGCCACACAGGTTCTCACCGTAGTGTCTATCCCTGATCAACCTTGAAAGGGGGTTTGGAACGTCAATTCAGGGGAAGAAGACACTGGCATAAGGTGGATTTCGGATTAAAGGAGCTGCCTGCGCTCCGCTTACCGAATCGCGGCTGTTGGTGTCTAGACTCACACTCACGTAAACAATGGCCGAGAGTCGAGATCCCAACGTCAATACGGTCATGAACCGTGACCTAGAATCATCGAATACCGTTGCCGTTGATGGGTCATCCGACAATGAAAAGGCCCATGAGTTCAGCGAGCAAACAAACTACGTGCCAAAGCGCGCCATCATCACAGTAAGTCGCGAGCAGCTCTTTACTGGAAGACGTACTCACCTTTGATAGATCTTTCTGGCATGTGCAAGCGTAGACCTTCTGGCGCTGATGGACCAAACAATGCTGGCGACGAGCTTGTACATCATCGGAAACGCCTTGGGCTCAACGAGCCAGGTCTCGTGGATATCCAGCGGATATTTCATGTGAGCATCTCCATCATCGCGTGCGCGCACACCTAACATCGACAGAACCTCGACGGTGGGGCAGCTCATGTATGGACGATTGTCAGATATATGGTCTCGCAAAATCATTCTGCTCGTGGGACTTGCTATATTTTTTATCGGAACACTTGCCTCGTCTCTGGCGGAGTCTGTGCTGCAACTTACCGTCTTCCGCGCCTTTACTGGTCTTGGGGGTGGTGGTCTGATGACGGTCGCGCAGCTGATAGTGAGCGACGTGGTTCCTCTGCGTGAAAGAGGCAAATACCAGGGCATCTTGGTAAGTTTAGCATGCATGACGGTGAAGCAGTACGATTAACAAAATCTCCCCTCAGGGCGCTGTTGTGGCTATCGCGAATGGCATTGGTCCTGTCGTAGGAGGTGCACTCTCGTCCAGTTCTGAGGATTCTTGGCGATGGATCTTTAGGATGCAGCTGCCTCTCGCGCTTCTAACGACTCTATGTGTACTTTTTTTCATGCCACTGAAAAATGTACAAGGAGATTGGAAGCTGTCAGTGACGTATGCTAAAGCCTGCAAAACACTCCAACTGACGACGACACAGAAAGCTCAAAGCCGTTGATTTCCTAGGCATATTTCTTGCCTTGGCTGGAATAACCGTTGTGATCCTAGGGCTGACCTGGGGAGGAAAAGACTATGCCTGGAATTCCGCGCAGGTAATTGCGACATTGGTGTTGGGCACGGCAGTATCCGTTGCTTTTGTTGTGTGGCAATGGAAGGGCCCTAAATATCCATTGGTACCTCGTAAGACACGCCACAATGGCTCGCAAATGCGCTACTCTAACATGGAACATAGTGCACATCTTCAGATCAAAAACAGTCAACGGCGCATGCTTAACCATGGCCATCAACGGGTGGAACTTTGTCATGCAAGTCTACTACATCCCCTCATTCTACCAGCTCGTCTACGGCTACTCTGCCACCAAAGCCGGAGCGATGCTGCTACCAATCACACTTCTGCAAACAGCAAGCAGTACTCTCTCCGGGCTAGTAGTCCACTGGATTGGCCGGTACCGCGAGTGTATCCTCTTTGGCTGGTTATGCTGGGCTGTCGGCCTTGGCTTGATGTCGACTCTTGACGAGAGTGCGGGCGTTGGGAAGCAAATTGGTTATTCTGTGCTCATTGGAGTGGGAGTGGGTAATACTTTGCAGCCGTGAGTAGCGAGTATGACGTTTGGATGAGCGAGGGAGCTGACGAGAGCATAGTGCGCTCATTGCTACGCAAGCTGGTGTTGAGCGGCGGGATATGGCGGTTGTCACATCATTTCGCAAGTAAGTAGCAGATCTTGGAAGCAGTACCGAGAAGCCATGAGCTGATGTCATGTGATAGTTTTGTCAGAAACCTCGGAGCGGCCCTAGGTCTTGCAGTATGCGGTACAGTGCTGTATGTTAGTCCCACCATTGCAGCACCCATTGCTCACACTTTATCCAGGAACAACGTCCTAGAAAGATCTTTATCATCTCTTGATCTAAGCAACCACGACTCTAAAACATTGTTAGGAAACCCCCAGACATTTCTAGACACACTCTCCGCAAACGACGCCGAAAGGATCCGACTGGTTCTCATCCCAGCATACAGACAAGGTTTTCGCATAATATTCCTTACTGGTGCAAGCTTAGCAAGTCTTGCATTTGTCATGGCTTTGATTCTCATGCCGCAGGTCAATCTTACTCGTCCGGACGACTCCCGGCTGAAGGAAGAAGGTCGGAGAGCATATGAGGAGAAGCGAGGCAAAACCGGGCCGTAGCTGTGATGACGCCAGAAGTGCGTGCTTGAAATATCTAACAGATTTCTTTTGAGGGAATTGTGGATATAACAAACTAACACTGCAGGGGAGGCATAAGACCCTGTTTTTCTGGCTCGTGAGAACAGAGTGACGTGAGGACCCTTCAACAGCAGATACTGCGCTTCCCGACGCTCCGGTACAAGGGATATGCTGTGCCAAGCAGTCCCACGTCCAAATCCAGAGGGCACGTCTACCCTTTTCGATTCTGCGCTTGGCAGTTTTCGTGCCAAGCCCCCTGCTACCGTGAGAGGAATGCGACTATTATGACGAAAGTTCCATTGAATAGCGCAGCCAATCACAGACGCCGGAGGCCAGGGCCGGTTCGCTATGCCGACGAATATAATGAAGAAAATCGGTAGCCAATAGTTGAACCGTATCGTCTTGCGATATTCGCTCAGTGCCAATCGGGGGCTATCATGTGCTTGATTTTATGATATATTCTGCCTGTACGAAAAGCTATGGACAGTTCGTCCTGGCATAATATCAATCACGCTCTCTATGTTCTTGACCTTTTGGGGCAGAATGCTACAAGAAAACCATCGGATTGAACCTGAATCTCCAGCATTATCCGAATCATGTCACATTCCATCCAAGGTCGCCAACGTCCTCTTCTCCCTGCCACTCCACAACAACCACAAACACCTATCTCCCATAACATCCTCCCCCGCAATATCCTCTCCCGTATTCCAAGAGTCGGCGTCTCCATAGCCTGCGAGACATGTCGAAAACGCAAAGTCCGAGTACGTCCCCTCGTCACCACTCCAACACTATATCTTACCCACGGCACAGTGCAATGGGGGTCGGCCGCGTTGTGTGGGCTGCGCCCGAGCAGGCTCAGATTGCACCTACGCGCCTACAACAACAGATCACGAGCTACGACGGCAATCCAAGAATATTGAGGCGCAAAGGACAGATAATCAAAACCTCATTGATCTGCTACGGTCGAGAAATCAAGAAGAGGCGAATGCTATCCTTGATCTGCTTCGGCAGGATGTGAGTGTGCGCGATATCCTAAGGCAGGTTGAGTATGGAGATGTGCTATGCGAGTTATCTCTTGTGCCTGAAACTAGGTACGTCTAGGAAGGCTTTTATCATTGGGAGTTTGAGTTGTCCTCAAGTCAGTATATCTTCCGTATCTCACATTCCCTAATCTTTGAGTGGGCAATATCAAGTCGACTGTTGGGTTCATCTTGCCTATATAGTATTCTCCAAACTCAAGTTTTTCGTCTTTCGTTGCTTAAGCTATTTCATTGGAAAAGACTTCCTTAGATAAAGTGTAGCATCACGTCGTTAATATCATCCACACTTATATCAGAACAGGACACGTACCTTGAGCAAAATGCCGAGAGTCATGGCAGAAGGTTAATGGGACCTTGTTTGGGTCTGCAAAGAGAGATAATCCAGTCTGCTTATCTATAGCTGATTTTACGGCCAAGCCTACATCCACATCAACCCTAATATAGGCTTCGTGAGGATCCCCGATGAAGATATTGAGCTTGCGTCAAGGAATCCTTTCGCGTCGAAGGTAGTGAAATTGGCCTTCGCATCGTGAAATGCTCTGCGTTCGTAAAAGCATCTAGACAACCGTACCGACAGCGCCCGAAGTGAAGAATGAAGTTGCGATGTCAGTCTAGCAGCCATAAATACTGGGTGTACCATTTTTTGGTTCAAGTTCAGCGGATCGATCAGTGGAAGAGTTAACATCCGGCCTCAACTTGGTCGACCAAAGCTTGTACTTGTCGGATTAGTTGGAAAGAGAGGAAGGAGGGGTCAGCAACTAAGTATGTGAATCTCAAGAGTTTTATACTCTTCAGCAGCCTACGTATTCACTGTGGTTAGAGTTTGGTTAGTTACCGCATACACCGATTAATATAAATGATAGAGTCTAGACCTGCCCAGAAAAGGGCATTAATATTAATATTGTAGAAGATATTTAGAATACTTGGGTACCTTTTAGGCTAACTTTAGGAATCAAAAATTGAAAATACATCCGGCCTCCGTCAATTAGCAGTCTAGATTAGATGAAAGTGGTCCTATAATTACTCTGAGGCGTATTTACCCTTACTATCTGCGGCACTTGCACCTCCTTCTTTTATTTATTCACTAAAATACCTTAATTATAAGATTGTTTACCTTATAACTACTTAGGTATTTCTTAGTGAAAACTGCTCCAATTTCTATATTGGTCATTTGCCCGCCTTGGCTTATTCCGATGGTATTAAAGCAAAATAATAGCGTCTAGGATCCAACACAGAACCGGTAAGCCTTAGGATATATGTTTTCGAGCAGGGTCGAATATAGAAGGTTCGAACGGCTCACTTTTACCATGGGCTCACTAGACTTTGAGAACAAGATATCGTCGATGTTCCAGAGGCTGTAGCTTGAGTGGTTGGTTAAATTTGAAGACAAGATAGTATCGAGGATACCATGTACCCTCAGGCTAGCTTTCGCCCCACCCAACCCCGCCTCAACTGCTTGGTCTATTCGATTGAACATCACATCAATTTAACATACAATTGATTAGAGTCACACCCAAGAGTAGCTCCGTAACCCTTCAGTATGTCACTTTATGTCCGACAACTCAACATTGACGACCTTGAGCGGTCGCTAGTCGTTGAGACTGCGGCGTTTCCGCCTGCCGAGGCCGCGACGCGCGAAAAGGTGCGAGACTCATCACGAGTTTGAGAGCGAGCCTGACCATGACATAGATCGAGTACCGCTTGACTGTCTGTCCTGAATTATGCATAGGCCTCTTTCTCCGGGCAGGGACCACTCTCCCATCAGCCATCCCTCGGGATATACCCCTCATCGAGGAACCTACATCCAATGACGACAAGCTACTTGCACACGTCATCTCTACTAAAACTGCCAATAAGCAGGTCAAAGACGAAGACATGGACTACCCACCCAAATGGAAATCAGACCCTCGGGGCACATACGACGTGGGGCACAAGAAGAACGGAAGAACCATCGCTCTTCATGCCCTTGCTGTCTCTCCCGAGTACCAGAGGTCTGGTCTGGGCAAGGCCATTATGCGGGCATATATCGACCGGATGAGACAGACCGACGCAGGAGACAGGATCTCTATCTTGACCTACGAACGACTTGTGCCTTATTACCAGAAGCTTGGGTTTGAGCACTACGGGAAGAGCGAGTCTGAATATGCTGGCGTCGCTTGGCATGACCTAGTGAGTTGAGAGACGACGCTGGCTGAAATGCTGCTAACTTTGACATAGTCTTACATTCTTTCTTCTGAAGCCTAAACAACGTAGTTTCTGTAATATCAGATTGGGTTGAGCTTGAGCATAGAAATATTTGGATTCTGTGGAATACTTTTTTCTAGATTTGAAACAGAATTCATGTTCCCTTGGGTGATACGAGTATAAAGGAATTCCAAAGGGAATATGTCGTGCTAGAAAGTTGAGATCAAAATTATATAAATTATCCAAGGTGTATCAGCTGGCCACTAGGCAGGGCACACCTTTCTAGCATAATTCTCATGCCCTGTTGCCCGTGGCTTAAGCCCATTGTGTGTTACATGTTAATTCAACTGTATCATCCAACATGTATTCGAGACGATTTGTCATTCGGCTCATGCTTCAGGCCTCAAGCATTGACTTTTCAACAGGCCCCAAGATGTAACATTGGATTCGCTCACAGAAGCCACGATGATTTTCCATCATCCTGGTTCCCCTAACGATCGCAGAGCAGTCCAATATAGATAGTCAATACGCCGTGACTTGTCCGTCTTCGCCACCACGCTTCCCTTGTACAGAGTGCAGCGATTTCTAGTTGGCTACAAAAATACGGAAGCCATGCAGAGATGGGTAGAAACTGTCATTCCAAGCAATTAAATACAATACGGTCGGATAAGCCGCGAACATGCGCTGATCTCTTGCGACCTCATGATCCATTTTTGTGACCCAAAATAACATCCAAGACAACGTGGTGGAGTGGTTAACACGCCAGCCTCGAACGACGAAAGCTGGTTCCTTCGGGAGCGTAGGTTCGAATCCTGCCGTTGTCGATGCTTTTTATCTATCGCGTGTCTGGATCCATGGTGTTGTGGATATATCATCCTAGTTCAAGTTACTACGGAGTGCCTTTGTGGGCCAGTACCCGGGAGGGCAACGATGCATAAAAACCTTTCAAAGCAGAGGAGATGAATAACTCGTTATAATTGAATTGAATTTGTTATTTATCCCGTTGCATATGACATTGAACCTTTGCTTGGTGCCATGGTAGTCAGCCTAATTTATTACTACTCAACTTTGATTTTTGCAATAACATCTCGACTCGTAGCAGAGCTGTAGTTCAGCGGTCTGTGTATCTCAGACATCTTCACATATATTTAATAGACAATCGACTAGCAATATATTGTATGGGAATATAACTAGGGCGCCGTGAGTTGAACCCACAGATACCAAACTACATTACACTAACTGTCTAAGATTTAACAAAGGTTCAGCTCGCCAACAAGCGCAACAACAGAAGCAAACCCGGCATCAAGGGTTGGTCGAATCGAGAGACTTCCACTGCCTCGATCCCACTCGGCCACATGCGCATTCTCCTCAGTAGCCTTCTCAGCGTCACCATCCGGCGTTGCAGGAATTCCAAACACCCTTACGGAACCTCCGGCAGACTTGGCCAGTTCGAACATGTCGTCGACCTGTCCGGCAAGCTCGTCATCGCGAATGGAAACCTTGAAGCCAAGGTTTCTTACTACGACTAGATAATCGGGGAAGGCAAGTTTGCGAGACTCTTCGGGGGCGGTGCTTGATAGCTGGTACCGTCTACCGGGGCTGGGCACGTTCCTGTGAGAGTGGTCAGCGGATATGCTATGCTGTGTATAGAAGTTGAGGGCTCACCATTGACCAGCTGTCACTGCTGTAGTTTGAATCTCGTCGTAGGAAAATTGAACATCGAGGTTAGTGTCGGTGTCGATAGAGTTGAATGACAGGGACTTCTCGTTTGTGCTTCCTTTACCGGCCGAGAAGGAGAGCCATGGTCCATAGGAGAACCGGTCCGTCGCAGCGTGGCCAAAGTCAGACTCGTTGACTTCTTTACCATCAGAAACATTGATTTGAGTGGATGAATCTCCGTCGCCGACGCCGTTCATCCAATGCTCAATCTGCGATGTATACTGTGGAGAGATAAAGTCAGGGACATATGTGATGGCGTGTGGGATTCTGTCTCTCTCGAGAAGCTCCCGTGCGATGTCCGCTGAGGCGTGGCAGGCTGGCATGGTGATACTAGCAGGGGTTTAGTCAGCTGTTAGGTAATGGCGAGATTGTGCTTCTCACCCTGGAACTGACTGTCCCCCGATCAGAGCCTGTACAATCCGATTAAAGTCCCTTGCAAGCTGACTGGCAGCTGGTCCGCCGACAGTGAGAAGCGATGCTTGATAGTCCGCAGCCACAGCTTCAACCTTTTGTTTGGAGGCCGAATACGCAGGAGCATGGGAAGGCCACCATTGCGAAAAGTCTTGTTCGCCGGTCAATCCGTAACCCTCCTCTTTCTCGAACTTCTCCAGCGCACGATCTCTCTCGCGCAAAGCCTGGTCGAGGGCGCTAATCAGGTTTCGGCCCACCATTGTTACGCGAACTTGGTCACCATCGCCCTGTGTCTTGTTAGATAGAGGCCGGCTACCGGTGCAGGTTACCTACGATTTTGACCGACACGAGGTATCTAATTGATGGTCAGATCATGGTTTCACTGTCTCGAGTGCAATGCACTTACTCAAGCAGACACTGGACGTAGGTCTTGTGATGAGACGGGTCGTAGAACAAATCATTTGTCTGCAGAAGATTGTTGATGATGTTGTTGATGCCATAGTTTGTGTAGGCCGGGTCGATATTTGGTGATGCGACTGGTGCCTTTTGCGCGTTTTTGGTGAAGAACAGCGCAGGTTTATGTCCAGGCAGGCCACCGACGGCGTTCTGGACGGCCTTGCAGTAGGCCAGCCAAAGGTACTTGTCGACGTCAGTGATAGCCATGATGAAGCTCGATATTCCGGAGTAAGGTGACAGGGTTGAAGAAATGAAGACCCTGGGAATGAGGGCAGAGCGGCAGATGGGTCCACGTTTTTAAATGGGAATGGAGCAAGCCATGTCTCCCGCCTTGCAATTTCAGAATTGGCCTCTATTGCATCTAGACCCATTGACCCAATAACGGTATCCGGAGTGTCGAGATTGGTGAGGCCGCTAGTCTCGTAGCTTCGAACCTTGACGGGATGGGATGGGCCTCGTACGTCGATAGATCTAGATCTAGGGGAAGATGGCGGTATATCCGGTCACAATTAGCGTGGAGAGTCCCAGGCATGGCTTTAATAGTGCCATGCGAGGAGTCCGACACGCTCCAGCCGCAGCGCGCGCACTGACTGGTATCGCCTCGCCGAAGTCTAAACCCCGGCCCTTGTATGTCTAGAATCTGCGCCGATGTACATGACATGTGCAAGCGAACGATCAAGCCTCGTGGCATACATGTTCTTAGGGGGCAAAGGGACGGTGAAATACCCCCCTGCATTGTCTCACGTTAGTACTGCAACCATTAACTGTGCATCGCAATACACTTAACACTGAGGCTAGGAAGCCACCATTCCATACCCGGACTACTATCACACCCACTTGATGCTTGATGGGCTTCCCCGCGTAAGCAGCAAATGAAATTTATGGCTTGAGATACGGCGGCCGGAAAAATAATGGAGTCCCCTTTGCGGGCTGTTGGGGCTGCGCAGTTGACGAGAGTTGTTCTGGAATGTTTCAGTCGATCTCTCCCACTCTCGATGCGAGCGGGAGCAGCAGGGCATTTGGACATCAAGAGGCTGTTCTCCCCTGTACTCGACTGACCCTGGCTCTGCCACACAGCAGTAGGCTCGCTAGATGAAAACGCGGCCCGGCAGGTCGGGTCGCCAGCGGGCCCCGCACAAGACACCACGACGCGGGTAGCAACCAGACTAGAATGCGGCCCATTAGTGGCCTCGGGCTAAGACCGAAGCGGGGCAAGATAACGCGAGCTCAAGGAAGCTGTTGATGAAGCCGCATCTGGAAAGCTCTGTTGTTGTTGTTGTTGTGGTTGTTATTGTTGTTGTTGCTGTTGCAAATGCCACAGGGGCTTGGTGAGCACATGTGGGCTGGAGGCAGAACGCCATCCGGAATATCAACGACCAAGTTAAATCGCGCGAGGAAGTGCTCTCGGTCGTATCAACAGCCATAAATAACGCATCTACAAGAATAAATTAATCAGTGCTAGGGATGATAACACCGAGCTATATGCTTGGCCAGGCTATACCAGCAAAAGCCCAACATCAGGGGAAACCTCGTCTTTTGGGAGGGTATTTCTAAATGTGGTTTATATGTATGGCTTCTTCATATACCATCTGCATGAAAACCCTGTACATGGCTATGACATTACATTGTAGATTCCGTGTCCCAGTACAAGCCACCTGACATTCTAACGTATCAATGTGCTTCTCTAGGGCCTTTAGCTTTGGCATAACACATCGACTGGCCACCGTCTTCTCATCGTCTCCCGAGTGATCTTGTGTAGGTAGAGCAACGCCGCGTAAACTTTGGTCTAATTTTACCTCTTAAAGGGCCAAACCCCAGAAAATGGAAGTGTCCCGCCTCCCCCTCAACACCTTGACCTTCTTCTTCATTTCAAGACGATAAGACATTCCAGATGAAGGTAGAAAAGCCGCCCAGCTGGTGGCCCTGGACTTGTAAAAGTCCAAAGATAAAATGCTTAAACGGATTATTGCTGATCGTCGCCCGCGGTACCGGTGAGGATAAGGGCACAGGCATTATGGGCGCAATCGCAGAAAAGATAGCAGAGCGCATCGATGACTCGTACGTTTGGGCCGTCGATTATCTTCCTACCATGTCTCGGGCCGATGACACAGGCAGACGTAAGGGTATTGCCGGGATTTGGGACATCATGGGGAAATATGACAAAGACTGTCCTACGAGTAAGATTGCGCTGCTGGGCTTTGATCAGGTATGTCTCCTTGTTGCGTGCTACGGGTTTGCTGATTTTGAAGCAGGGAGCGCAGATTGTCGGTGATGCTGTCTGCGGGTGGAGGCCAGGTAGTCCAGGGAGACAGTCGGGGGCATTGGACCCCAAGAAGTACAAGGACAGTAGTATGTTTCCTGTCGAGTCGAGTGAAGGTACAAGAGCTGACCAGACAAGTAATTGCGCTCGTCGTCATGGGAGATCCAACCCATCGAGAGGAGTTTCCCTTCAACTTTGGAACAAGCACCAGGAACGGGGTGGGTCTCAAACCGCTCACATGACGTATCAGACTGACCACGAGTAGCTTTGGCCAAGAGATCAATGGGTTTACTGCGAGGATACGTACGGCAGCAGGATTCGGTCGTACTGCGACACGGGGGACATGTACTGCGACGGTGGGGGCGACTACAACGTGCATCGTCAGTATGTGGAGAAATATGGGGATGAGGTTGTTGATTTTGTCATCAAGAAGTTCGATAGGTCTTTGGGTGTCGATATACGTCGACCTGATGATGATTGATCAATGCGTGGATGCACTTACACTAACATGGAAGGCCTTGAAACGCGACAAATCGATTTTCGTAAATCCTTACAAAGAGATTCTGAACCTGCGTCCAATAGGAGCAAGCCTAATTTAAGCATGCATACGTTATCTCGACGATCTCTCGTGATGTGGGAGGACACGGCCCGGCCCCACAAGGCCCGGAGGTTGCGTGTCTTTTCCGAGGCCCATGCCCGGGGCATCCAAAGACCAATCGTCGTCAACTTTTAAGCATGGTTTCTATTGCATTGTCCATCATAGGTCGTTTCTCAGGCCCCCTGCATTCGTCTAAATTAGACCTCGGCAGTGTTTTCTTAGTTCCCGTTTTTATGCTTGTGTCCTAGCTTCCTACTCCACTCGGAGAAATTGACGATATGGATGTTTCTGCAACCTTAACGCGTCACCGACATTCTGCATGCCCCTTATTAATGCTGCGAATAGGTCTGAGGTTTACTACCCGGTATGTGGGCTGCAATTGAGTAATGCTGGGTCAACTTCGATACCACTTCTTGGCGGTTGGGTGTATAAGAAGGGGTTTCTGTCCAGAATAGAGTCAAAATCGCAGCCATCATCACTGTCTTCGGCCAACAATAGACACGCTCCCAAAACAACATGCCTTCCATCAAGAGCGTTCTCGCAACCTTTGCCCTTGCGGCAGGTATCGCTTCAGCCCACCCGGGGCACGACATCGCCCACGAGGCCGCGGAGCGCCGGGAGTTCCTCAACTCGGTCAAGAGATCCTCGCTCGCTCACTGCGCTACAAAGCTCAAGGCTCGTGGCGTCGAAGCGCGCAACGTCGCCCGTCGTTCGGCTCAGGTTTCCAAGGCTCGCCAGAAGCGCAGCTTGAAGAAGCGAGATGCTGATTCTGCCATGAGCACTTCTCACAACCAGACTGATGAGGGGTTTACTTTGAACACCGATCCTGCTACTCTTTTCGCGAGTATCAATTCGTGTGTTCTAACTCCCGAGGTCACTCAGGGTCCTTACTGTGAGTTTAACTGATCCGATAGAATCCAAATGTGACTAACGTTGAACAGACGTGGCTGGTGAATACGTTCGTGAGAACGTCATTGAAGATCAAGATGGTCTTAACATCATCCTCGACTACCAGGTTATCGACGTCGAAACTTGCGACCCTGTTCCCGAAGTTTACCTTGAGATGTGGCACTGCAACTCTACCGGCGTGTACTCGGGAGTCATCGCAAATGGCAACGGCGACACGTCCGATGATTCAAACATCGACAATACTTGGCTCCGCGGAATCCAGAAAACCGATTCTGACGGCGTTGCCCAGTTCGAGTCCACATTCCCTGGCCACTACACGGGTCGAGCTACTCACATTCACGTCATGGTTCACACCAACGCGACTCTTTTGGCCAACCAAACTCTCGGCAGAGAGAACTATGCCAGCCACGTCGGACAAGCCTTCTTTGACCAGGATCTCATCTCCCAGGTCGAGACCCTTGAGCCGTACACCTCCAACACACAGAAGCTCACCCTTAACAAGGACGATGGTCTCTTGAAGCAAGAAGCTGACGGTGTTGATCCTTTTATGGAATACACTCTTGTTGGAGATAGCATCAGCGACGGTCTCTTTGCCTGGCTTTCTTTCGGCATCAACTCCACCGAGTCCAACTCCATATCTCCTGCTGTTTACTACTACAAGGAAGGCGGTGTCGCTAACGAGAACGCGGGCCGCCCCGGTGGTGGTTCCGGAGGTACTCCTCCCTCCGGCTCCGCTCCTGGAGGTACACCTCCGGCGGACCGCGACGCCGAATGAGCGTCAACCGGGAACTGAATCCTGTGGTTGACCGGGTTACTTTTTCACGGGTAGGCTTTGTTGGATGATCTACCGATTTACCCAACATTGCCGACTTGATCGCCGTGCGCAGGATCCTGGGGGCAGTGGTGTGATTGGAGACATAAGATGTGGTATTCACTGCGGCAGGATTTGAGACTCAGTCTGAAACTGAGCTCCATTATACGCCGTATGAAAGAGAACGTTTGTGTGCGATTTAAAAATAGAAGAAAATTGTTGTCGCCCCTTGATCTCTATCGTCTCTATAAAAGTGATGTATCCCGCCTGGCGAACAGTGATGTACCATTCAACGGCAGATGATGCCCGTGGCAGCGCTCCGACTGTAACCATGGCTAGACCCAAAACGCCAGGACAAGACCTCCTAGAATGCTGATCGCCCAAGTGGCCGCCTCGGACTTCTTGAACTGGGCCTTCTCATACCCGAATCCCAAGTCGAACACAAGGTG
Source organism: Fusarium nurragi (assembly GCA_012977755.1). Lineage (NCBI taxonomy): Eukaryota > Fungi > Ascomycota > Sordariomycetes > Hypocreales > Nectriaceae > Fusarium > Fusarium nurragi. The sequence continues at coordinate 10,447 of JAALXI010000210.1, read as the reverse complement.
GCGGATACCGTTAACAAAGTGGTACGTAAAAGGAAAGCCCAGAAGTCCAAATTTAACTGCCGCCTTGACGGCAAAGGGCAGCGAACCGAAAGTTGATACCAAAGCTGCCGAGTCGAATCCCAGCCCCAGATAGGGAGCAACAGCATGGGCGCACAGGGTAAGGTATGCCGTACCGCCTACGGCAAGTCCTGTGATTCTAGTCCAAGCGGATGCGCTGAACCAGACTTGTTCGATCTTGTAGATGCTCAGATTTGGAGTAACAGGTCGGTTGAGACGCTGTTTTACAAGGATCTCTTGGCCTTCGTCGGGCTTCAGCTTGACAATTGCTGGAGGGGCTCTATGAAGATATTAGTCTTTGTCTCATCTCGGGAAGCACGTGCCAAGATGACAAAATTGAGACTTACCGTGACTGCTGAGATAGAAAGCGAGCTAGAGCTAGTCTGGGGACACTTCGACCTAGAAGGATGCTTGGTCTTGTTGAAGCTGTTGACATATTGGTTAGCGTGAGCAGTAGATATGATATGTAAAGAAGAACATCATACCACGCATCCCAATGATGCCAATCTGCAGAATACTCATGACGGATATGCTATTAGAAGGAGCTGATAATGACTGGGTTCATAAAAAACAAGAAAAAAGTAAGATTTAATGCTAGAGAAAGCAAATAACAGTACCCAGGAACGTCCTGAGGCTGGCAATGCTGGGCTAAATATAAGCCGCATTCATGAACACAACGCTCGCCCCTTCGCGTTTTTCTCCACTTCCGTCATTAAGCACATCTCGGTTCAATTGCTCACTTGGCATTGATCCTTTGGTCTGAGATCAGTTCATGGGGCTCCGGTGTTTGTTGTGCGAGGTGCCGGAAATAGACCAACGGACTTGTATTACCAACGAGGCCAAGTTCTGTCTCGAAGTAGCTTTAACGCGAACAACACTGTAATAGAAATCGCAGCCCCTTATCTCCCTTGGCAGAAGGTACACTTATCGTTGAAAGTCTTTTCTAAGTTTATTACTGAAGAGATGGACGGTGAAAGTTCGTTCAACCCATAGATTCATCGCTTTTGATAAGGACAGAAAAAATCATTCGCTCGAAACCTCACTTAGCCTGGATCAAAATGTGACAAACAAACAACTCCCTGAATTTCACGACGTTTGTCTGGTAGGGTTGTCTAATCATTCATTGTCTCTCTGTCTGTTTTCTAGGCGTGGAGCCAGTTGAAAGACCAGCAAAACACCGTCCAGAACTTCTCAAAAACCCAAAAAAAGAAACAAAAAAAAAGACCGACAACGGCAGGATTCGAACCTACGCTCCCGAAGGAACCAGCTTTCGTCGTTCGAGGCTGGCGTGTTAACCACTCCACCACGTTGTCATGTTTCTCGAGCGATGAGTTTGAGGCTTGAATTTAGAAACCAAGTTTCTATACATCGCAGGTCACAGTTTTGATGATCCGAGATCCTCGTCTAGCGAAGCCGTACATCGCTGCAATCCACCCATAGAGTCCCATGAACAATGCTCTACTATGCCTACTATACATCAAAATGCTCTAAGTAGACTCATTTCGATATGCTGCATCATTTCATGCTTGAAGATAATCTTCAACGATCAAGATAAGGTTGTTAGAACGCGCTCACGTGGGTTTATGTCACGCGTTCATGCTTACAACCTACCTTCGGCTGATTGTAGCGCTAAGTTAGTCCTAATTGGAGGAAATTACTGCTGACAATGAAAGTCGACAGGTTTCAGTTCTTTCAGCTGAAGCTCGAATCACATTAATTCGCACAGTCCAAGCATGCAGTGAGCAACGATGAATCTATGCTTGAGAAGAACTGAGCAACGTCACTAATCGCTCCACGACCCAACATATAGCTTAAATAACCGGAGCCCTCCTACTTCTTCAACGCCAGCCAAGGCTTTGCCGATGCCGAGGAAGATCAGTTCTCGTACTGGCGAGGGGACGGATAAGCCGAAAGCCGTTGAGTGTAGGGTCGTTTTCATATCATCTTGGGAACCTGGCCCACGCGGTTCTCCATAGCCTTCCGAGGTCCGAGTGCCAGAGTCTAAATCCTGGAGGCCTAGAATTATTTGGACAGCCAATCATTTTGGAGGCTTGCCGAGACTTCTTTCGGTTGGTAAGACAAACAAGCATACTTTGCTGATGCTAGAGCTAGATCTGCAGTCAGCCTAGGCTGACTGTCTGATTCCTGGTTACTGAGTTCCCTCGGATGCACGAGGTCACTGTTAAGATATAAACACGGCTGCAAACTCCTGGTCTTTGAGTTATCCAAAGCGAACTTCAGCCTACATACTTCCAATAGCAGACAATCGTATATCCGTCTTGTTAGTTCCAACAACCACCATGGCCTCATTCAAGTACATCACCCCTCCAGGCTTCACCGAACTCCTCTCCAACGCCAACCACTACTCCCAGGCCGTCGACCTCGGCAGCGGCATTTTCAAAATATCAGGCCAGGGCGGCTGGAACGAAAAAGGCGAGCTCCCCTCCGATACCAAGCAAGAAGTGGAGCAAGCCATCCAAAACATCGACTATGTTCTCAAAGCAGCTGGTCTTCGTGGATGGGAGGACGTTTACTACGTGCGAAGCTACCACACCGATATCGATGCTACTCTGCCTCTCATGACTGAGGTCCTCAAGAAACGCATTCCTGATAATCGACCTGGATGTGTTGTGGCGGGTATTGCAAGGCTGGCACTTCCTACTATGAGATTGGAGATCGAGGTTGATGCTAAGAAACATGCGGCATAAGTGAGGCTTCTTCTTGGACACTTTTCTCCGCTTAGAGGGAAAGCATGTTTGGAAGTGAACAGTACAATTGCAATTTATCTTACGAATCTATATTCTCAGTGATAGGCCCCAAGCATCTTCCAATCGTGACCCAGTGATACTGATACGGTCAGATCGTCGAATCGCTATATTACCAATATATGTATCCCAGATCTTTCCAAGGCTAGTATCGGACTATAACCAACCTATTAAATTCCGCCGTTTCCTCGAGATCGCTAATACACGAACCAATTCCATCTGCCATAATGCTATGGGCTCTCAACAGTCAAGACACTCCCTGATCGAAGCTTGCTGAATATCACTATACAATTCGAATTCCCTCTTCACAGGGCACCTAAGACTTGTCTCAAAAGAAGTTTGGTCTGCAGCCGCAATATGGCTCAATCCTCCGTCCTCGCCTAAGTTTGAATGGAAAATTCCAGCTGCACTGACTGGTAGGAAATCCTCATATGTGATCGGCTCAACTTTGACTGCCCCAGAACTGACCAAAGAGTCAATACTGTCGCCGTGCGCTTTTGATGTGTTGGCGACAGGTTTATATGTGAAGTAAGCCAACTCTTCCTTTCGAATAGTTTCCAAGTCATCTGGGAACTTCTCGAAAACCTTGGCCAGAAGCGCCTCTTTTGAGCCAGCCTCTAACTCAGACGAGAGCTTTGCAACTCCTCTTCGCCACTCATTGATGAGATCATCGTATAGACTACGACCCTTGGGAGTCAAAGCCATTCCTCTCTGTTCAATCTCCCCAAAGCGAGCTTTGTGGCTTCCGTCAGTCTCCTCGCCTTCAGAAAACGCTATTGCTTCATCGAGAGCTAGGAAGCTGGTCTGACGAAGCAAAATCGGACAGGATCGGGGAGGAGGCCCTTCTATGGCATCTTTAGCCTGCAGGCCATATCGCAACATTTCGTCTTGTGCCGCCTCGATATTCAGCACTCGGGGTGTGAGATGGTTGATATGGGGTCCCTTGAAGCAGGCGACATCTGCAATCAGAGGGTGCGCTTTGCGAAGAGCTTTATATGTCTTCAGATCGACTGTCGATGTTTTGTGCCATCGGAACGTTTCCAGTGCTTCTTTAACAAACTCTTCTGCCACAGCTTCGGAGAAACATTCCTGTGACTCAAATAGTTCGATCAATTCCACGCAACGACGAGTGAAAATTCTGCGTTTACTCAGGATCTCGGACGCCCGCAATCTGAGAGAATCATCCTGAATGAGTTCCAAGCGTAACAAAGAAGTGAACACCCGGAACGGGTTATAAGCGAGTGCTTCTTTTGTAAGAGGCCGGAAGCAAGTAGCATGTACTGGGAGACTAGCAACAGTAAGGTCGTAGTATCCAACAGGATGCATGCCCATGACAGAGAATAAGCGTCGCATCATGGCGAGTTCGTCTGGTGCTCCAAGCCTGATAGCACCGTGTCTCTCGACTTCAATGCGAGGTTCGATGTGTTGCTGCTCTTGGTGGTTGATATCAGAGACTAGTTTGAGAAGTGTGCCGTATTGCGGGACTTCACGGCGGTACATGCTTGAGAGGGCAGAGGCGAACAAGGCCCTGATGGAGTCTGGGCTGACGGGGTCTGTCACAGCCATGTTGGATATTGGTTTCCAACGTTGCAATCAAAGAGAAATGGAAATAGTATAAGCAGAAATAGCATGTATTATTTGGGCACGTTCAGGGATATGCTACCACCAGACGTCCAAGGAGCCTGGAGCTTATCATTTATATTCAATCCACGGGTAAAGATAGAGCCAACTCCCCTGATATCCCGTATCTCTTCGCACGCCCTTTTGTATGTATTCGCTCCACCCACCAGGGTTTGAACAAATGAGGATGCATCTTGGTCTTGGTTCGGCACAGATAAGGCATTTAGCACGGGATAGCGCTCAGATAAGAGATCAATGTGGGACCGAAACCGGGTCATGGGATATGATAAAGAGGAAACAGAACCCGAGCAGCGTCTATACCAAGTAGTCCTTCTGACATATTTGGTAGCTCCGGCTCCGTTCATCGGAGGGCTCTGAAATATAGCCTCCATAGTCGTTGCTTTCAACATTGGTGATCTGACTGGAAACTTTGCACATGAACAAGCATTTCGGACCTGACTCGTTGGTCGTCTCCATCTACTACTTGAACGAAATGGTATCATGGTGACTATCCCTCCCTACGATCTCCAACATCCATTATAGCTCAACGCCCAAGTTGACGTGGATCGCCTTGGACTGGGTGTACGCATCCAGCGCGTACTGTCCCAACTCACGGCCAATTCCTGAAGACTTGTATCCGCCAAAGGGAATGCCAAAGTGTGAGTCGCCAGATGAGTTGATCCAGACCATACCAGCCTGAAGCTTGCGGGCAACCTTGTGTGCTCGGGAGACCTTTTCTGTGAAGAGAGCGGCGGCAAGACCGTATGACGTGTCGTTGGCCTTGGCGATGGCCTCTTCGTCGGTTGAGAACTTGGCGATGGAAACGACAGGGCCGAAGATCTCTTCCTTCATGATCTTCATGTCTTCGGTGGTCTATTCTTGCAGTCAGTATATAACGACTATCAGCGGTGCAACGGGTACTTACGTCTGCAAAGACTGTGGGGTGTAGGTAATAACCCTTGTCGCCATATTTACTACCTCCATATAGAAGTCTAGCACCAGACTTACGACCCTCCTCAATGTATGAGACGACTCGCTCGTATTGGGTCTTGGAAACCTGAGGTCCTTGGATAGTTGCATCTTCGAAAGGAGAGCCAAGCTTATCGTTCTCCTTTGTGACCTCGACAAACTTCTCAAGGAACTTGTCGTAGATATCCTCGTGGACGTAGATTCTTGAAGTCGATGTGCAGACCTAAGGTATATCCTATTAGTATCAATGCAATCGATACCAGATTCGCAACTCACCTCTCCCTTGTTGTCCATGATACCAAAGTGGCACCACTTAACGGCCTGCTCGAGCTCTGCGTCGGCAAAGACAATAGACGGGCTCTTGCCGCCGCACTCGAGTGTGATGTTCTTCAAGTTATTCGCAGCATCCTTCATGATAGCACGACCAGTGTTGGTGCTACCGGTAAAAGCAACCTTGTCAATATCCATATGTCCAGCAATAGCCTTTCCAGTCTGGGGGCCGAGACCAGGTAGGACATTGACAACACCGGCAGGAAGACCAGCCTCCTTGACAAGGTTTCCAAAGTACAAGGCAGACAGCGGCGTCTGCTCGGCGGGCTTGAGGATGACTGTGTTGCCGCAAGCCAGAGCGGGGGCAACCTTCCACGCGAGCATCATGAAGGGGAAGTTCCAGGGGATGATCTGACCGCAGACTCCCAGAGGCTCTCGGAGGACGTATGCGAGTTTGGCGGGAGATGTCTCGATCGTCTTGCCGCTAATCTTGTCGGCGGCACCGGCGTAGTAGCGGAAGACATTGTACGACTCGTCAAGGTCGCCGGCGAGAGCAGCACTGAAGGGCTTGAGATACAGTCAGTAACATAGTTGATCAGAAGGGCGTTTGTCTTGTACCTTTCCGTTGTCAAAGGCGTCAATGGCAGCGATGAGCTCACGGTCGCGGTCGATAAGGTCGGCAATCTTGTAGAGAAAGTTGCCGCGCTCAGCAGCAGCAAGCTCCGACCACTCTCCCTCGAAGGCCTTACGGGCGGCCTTAACAGCTTTGTCGACGTCTTCTGTGGATGCACCCTTGAGCTTGAGGACATCTTCCTCGGTACTGGTGCGATATAAGTATCCGTTCCATGGATGCGTCGGGGAAACGAGCTTACACTGGGTTTGTCACGGTGAATTCATCACCTGAAGCTGCAACGAATTCGTTGTTGATGAAGAGACCTGTGGGTTGGTCGTACTTCTTGCCGTTGGGCAATGTGATTTGTGTAGTTGACGCCATTGTTGAAGATGTGAAAAAGGAGGATGAGGAAGAAAGAAAGGTGAGAGTATGCAGTCTGAAGATGGGCCGGGGACATCTTCTTTTATAATGAGTACGACATAGCAAGACCCGGCTCATGTTGGAGCAATTGAGCTGATATTGTACAACCCAGGAGCATCCACGCACCCAAGACAGCGGCTTACACGTCTTTGCGGGGTCAGTAAATCATGACAAAACGGCTGCATCTTGGACCTTGATAACAAGCCAATTGGCCCAACCTGCAACCCAACCATTCCTCAAGCGGTCTTTGCACGAACCCCATGATAAACTATCTCTTTATCATGTTCAAATCAAGCAGGTTTTGAGGCCACAGGGAGGGGGCTCCGTCTCAACCCCACGATGCGGGGGAAGCTGGAGAGGAGGCTATCCCTGCTATACTGCTTTGGGCAACTTTTTAGGCCTCTGGCAACCCCCTGTTGACGTCCCAGACGCCACGCTCTGGCCTTATCTCATACTCGATCGGGGACTTTTCTGGGCAATTCTGCGGGGAAGCTTGAGGTAGCTATCGGGAACCATTAGTTTACTGCTGAAATAGGAATGAGGACTGACCACTCGGCGACGCAAAGGCCATTATGACATGACGCTGTGGCCCGGTCTTACGGATGCATGATAGGCTACATCCCAAAAGGTTATGTTGTGTGTCATGCTGTGTAGTACATAAGAGGCAAGCATGCCTCTAACACGAGCACCGCAAAGCTCTGTCAAGTCTCCCAAACTCTGTACCTCTCAGATCACCAACTTGTTCATTTCTCTGTAAGGCTCACGCTCAAACCCCATGCTTCACTGCCTAACCTTGCACAAATAGACTCCATTCGCCATCATGTCTCATCTCACATACTACAACTACGAAGGCGTCGGCAAGACTAACAACCGCGAATACTCCTACTCACAAGCCGTCCGTGTCGGCAACACTATCAAATGTTCCGGCCAGGGCGGCTGGGACAACGAAGGCAACATCGACAAGGAGGACCTCAGGGGCCAGATCGACCTCGCCTTCAGGAACGTGGAAAAGAACCTCAAGGACGCCGGCGCACGAGGCTGGGCTGACGTCCACTCTGTCAGGAGCTACCACATTTCTCTCTCTGGATCTTTCGACCTCATGGTGGAGGAGTTCCGCAGGTGGATGCCTGATCACCAACCAACGTGGACCTGCGTGGGTGTTACAGAGTTGGGTATTCCTGGTATGATCGTTGAGATTGAGGTAGAGGCCAATCTTCAGCAATAGTTATTTGAAGTGATTGCCAAGAAACAATCCGAGAGGATATTCGCTCCACGCTATGGAATATGATGACTCGGGATACCTCCATGCGATATTGCAAGCACCATTCCAGTCAGAGAATTTTCATAAGGGGGCAGGTCATTCAACCGGAGGAAACAGTGAAGGGCAAGGAATTTGGCCGCAAGTTTGACATATCTATACTTGACTGGAATTTCGAGTGGTTCTAGACTAGCAGATGTTCGTTCGCGTTAGCAAAATCCCTTCTGGAGCCCACGCCAGTCCTGCTTGGTACCGTCCCTTGATTTTGGAGATGTCTCACCAGGAGTTAACGGTAAAGGAGATACGAAAAGAAAGAGCCTAGAAATCAGTTATCCCAAATAAAAGGTCCAATACACACTACATGACGTCGGTGAGCCCAAAGAGAGTTGTTATATGTTCGTGATTCAATAAGCTCCCATGCACTTTTCTGATGTAGGACATGGTCTTGAGACTTGCATAACACTCAAGGCTTATACTTAAAGAAATATGCTTGATTTCACCAGCATGTATCCTCACAGCGTCATCACTTTAGTGACAGCTTAAGGTCTCTATGCTGCGGCACCCGAAGCTGAAGCATCTTGTACTTCTGCGGATATATTCAAACCTCTTTAATCAAGTTGGCAAAGTAGACTTGACGCTTAACTATGTCTCCTGGTCCAGGAACTCACTAAGTATCTTGAAAAGGCTCACCTACGACAATATCAGCCAGTAGTTGTACGACCTCTTACATTCTTCCAATGGCTTCTACGTACAGCCAACAAGTATCCCGATTCTTCGACCACATCAGCTTCCTCAAAGAGTTACGGAAGACACCAAGCCTTCAATAAGACTTTTGAAAGCCGTATACACTCACTCACTCACGACATTTCCTTTCGAAAAGCTATCTCTACACTACAACGCGGCTGACAGCTTCATTCTAGACCCGCAACATCTTGTTCGTAAAATGGTGACAGACAGTCGTGGGCGGCAAGACGCAGATTGTCGCTACGTGCAAAACAGACGAGGAGCGTATAGAGGCTCTTAAGGAATATTTCCAAATGTTCATCCGAGATGAAGAGAAGGGCATTCGCGGCTATGTATCTAGATGAACAAGACCTGCCACATAGATCAGAAAGCAAATAGTACTAGCCTGAATCCCAACCCTCCAGGATATAATCAAGTCTTCAAGAAGTCCCATAGGGCACCATCGCCCTTTGTCTCAACCAACTCGTCCCCATCCTCCCCAACCGCCATACTCCACAACTCATTACCATGCCTCATCAAAAGCTCGTACCCACCCTGCGGGCTCGGTCCCAGGGCAAAATACTCGTGCGCCTGGTGCCTGAGAACTTTGGCAATGAACTTCTTCTTTTCGTTGTGGCCGATCAGGGTTCCAGATACGCAGTTGCGGAATCCTAGCCATTTATCTTTTTCGACGCATTCCCAGTGAAAGCCCCCTCTGGGGTTGAGACCCTCGCACAGTCGTAGCTCGCCGCTGACTATGGTGATTACTTTGCCTGATTCGCGGTGGCGGATGATGAAGACGGCCCCGGGGTACGGAACGGACTCGGTGTAGTCTGTCGGACTTTCGGTCACGGTTGAGTGAGTTGGGGTGCCGGCACCGTCGATCGTGGATGCCATCGACATGGTATCAATGAGGTCGATGTCTTTACTCATTTCGGGGGAGATCTCGCCGTCAATAGTTGCAGTCACGATGCGGTGGAGAAGTGAGGAAGTTACATGTATGTCTACGCAACACGCAGCTAGGCAGACGCGGGAGGTCGACCAGTCACATGGTCGGTCTCGTCTTATCAGCTTCAACTCGAACGCTCAACAGCTTGGCATGATTGCAATAGAAGATTATCAAGGCCAGCAATGCTCGCAGCAACTCAAAGAAAAGATGACGCTGGCTCATATCCCAAGTTCACAAACAACTCCCGAGACAAGTTCTCAACGACACGAATAGTTCATGAGGTCCCGGTACCTGAGAATTGCCGTAGGGTAGCTCGGCAGCCGTGCCACAAACAGAGATACCGCGCATAGCCTCACTTACAAGTTGCAACTTACACAGATACAGATTGAGGATTCGTACCGTTGTTGCTTTATTGGATATGAAAACTGCTCGGTTCTACATACTTATGGTTGGTAGAGTGTCATTGTGCCGTCGGAGTACGTTGATGGACAATGCCAAACATGGATTCTAAGATTTCACCTTGAGCCCTGATGAAACGCTATAGCCAGGATGAGAAAGCACGGCAAGACTATCAAGCCGATATCCTCAAGTCAGACTAAGCACGGGGCGCAATGAGAAATACCTCCAACCACACCAGCATCTTCGAGACACATACCCTGGACGGTTCTAGGTCACAAGGCTCAGCGCCAGCCCAGGCAATTCAGTTGCATCCCCAAACACACCGAAGCGACACAAGCCAAGCCTCGCGTGACCACAATCACAAACACCGTAACCGCCCCGTCTCAACAAAGCTTCATAACCCC